>PVKC010026970.1:0-15929 GCA_004027635.1 Crocidura indochinensis
TTTTTTTTTTTTTTTTTTTTTTTTTTTTTTTTTTTGGTTTTTGGGTCACACCCGGCAGTGCTCAGGGGTTACTCCTGGCCCATGCTCAGAAATTGCTCCTGGCAGGCACGGGGGACCATATGGGGCACCGGGATTCGAACCGATGACCTTACGCATGAAAGGCAAACGCCTTACCTCCGTGCTATCTCCCGGGCCCCTGTATTTATCCTTCTTATAGCTTACTTCATTTAACATAATATCTTCCAATTTCTTCCATGTTGCTGAAAATTGCAATTCCTTACAGCTACATAGTACTCCATTGTATATATGTTCCACATCTTCATAATCTACTTGCTTATAGTTGGACATTTAGGTTGATTCCAAGTCTTAGCTATTGTACTGAGTGCTGCAGTGGATAGCAGTGTGCATACATCCTTTTGGATTAATGTTTTTCTGTCCTGGAAATATTTACCCAAAAGAGGAATTCCTGGGTTAATTGGAATTTCAATTTTGGTTTATGTTGAGAACCTTCCATACTGTTTTCCATAGGGTTTGAACCAGGCAGCATTCCTGCCAGCAGTAGATGATTGTTTATTTTTGTAAGGAACCAACTCCTGCTTTCATTGATATTTTGGATTTTTTTTTTGGTGGGGGAGGGTGGTTTCCAACTCATTAATTTCTGCTCTGAGCTTTGTTATTTCCTTTTGCCTGCCTATTTTTCCTGCCTATTTTTGGTTCATTTTGTTGATCATTCTCCAATTTTTTAAGCTGTGCCTTTAAGTTATTTCCACTCTTTCTTCCTTCCAAATGAATACTTGTAAATTATAAAATTTTCTCTTAATACTTATTTGGCTGTATCCCACAAATTCTGATAACTCATGTCTTAATTCTCATCCATTTCCAGGAATTTTTTTTTCTCTTTGATTTCATCTCTAATCCACTGATTAGTCAGTAGTGAGCTCTTTACTTTCCAGAGTTAAAGTTTTTTTCTCTGTGTTTGTTTGTAATTTACTTCTATTTTCAGTGCAGCATGGTCTGAGAAGATAGTTGATATAATTTCTATCTTCTTGATTTTATGGAGGTATGCTATATAGATTAGTATATGGTCTACTTGGAGAATGTCCATGTACATTGGAGAAGATTGTCTATCCATTTTTATGGAATGAAGAGACCTCTATATATTTACTTTCTTCTATTTCTTCTTTTTAGAGCCAGTATATCCTTGTTAAATGTTAGCCAGGTTGACCCATCAAGGGGTTATAGGACAACACACTATTATTGTGTTGCTATTAATGTCTTCATTCATGTTTATCAGTAATTGTTTTAGATATTTTCTGGCTCCTCATTGGGTATATAGGTTTAGGAGTGCATTTCTCCTGTTGTACATATACCTTCATTATTAAGAAATATTTCTCTCTGTCTCTAATATTTTTTCTTTCTTTTATGTCTTTCACAGTTGTATTTAAGGTACATAGTGACAGTGAATTAGGGCATTTCCACCACCAGTGTTGACATCCCTCCACCATAGTTTCCAGCATGCACCCCATACTTCTACCCTTCGCTCCCTTGACTTCTAGTATAACAGGTCCCTTTGTGTATAGCTTGTTAAAGCTTGGGTTTCTTGAGTCTTTTGTCATTGACTTTGAGTATTTAGGTCTGACCATTTTTTATTTCCACTGAATGTTCTTGAGACCACTTGGCCCGAAAGTGTCATCCACATTTCCCTCCTCAATTTGTAGGAAGACATAGAAATATGAGGCAGAACAAAATAATTCATATTCTATGGTTCTGTAAAAAAAAAAAGACAGGAGTCCTTATATAAAAGCCATAAATATAAATAAAATTAAAAAAAAGAATAAAAGAAAAAGAAAGAAAGAAATGAGGGCAGATGTGACAAGGTTTTCTGTTTTCCTTTCCTTTTTTTTTTTTCATAGGCACAGTAAACGTTGGGAAAATTAGAGAAGAAATTCACTTTGCTGAAGAGATACGGGATGTCTCTACTCTTGAAGCATACTCTCATGAGACTGACTATAGGCTCTGGATATCTTAGTTGTAAAACCCCAAAGTCCTTTTTTTATGGTGCCAGGAAAAGTTCTGCTCAGTTGCAGTTGTCTGTAATTAGAGATCATATTTTTTTTCACAGATCCTAGGATGAAGGGTCTTCTGATTTCATCTCACCATTAGGTGATGAGGTAGGGCAACCTATCCTTAGATCAAGTTGTTGCTGTTTCCTCATCATCAGGATGTTGTATGAACTTAGCAAATTGGTGCCAGAATGATATTAGGGACTTCCTCAGGGAGAGTTTGATTCCTAGTGCTGTGGCAGGGAACTGTGTTGGTTCTAAGGTTGGGATCCAGGGTTTAGTGTTGGACGGTTGATGTCCGATCATTTGAGGTCTAAGTTGAGTCCTCATGACAAATGCTCAGGGTGAAAGGTGCTCCTGTATTATAAAATGTATGGGTTCTTATCCGTAGTAGATAAGAGCTTGATTTTATAAATAAGATTTCCCCATTTTAGTGTGTCTATGCAAAAAGGTACATTTGGGGGTAAGAAAGACAGCCTATACAATCTCTGTGCCCAAGTTTTGACCTGAATTCTTATATGTGTGGGTGAGAGATAGAGGCTAAGAGAGTGTACTTTCCCTTTTGGAACCGGGTGGCAGCTTACTAGGGTAAGGGAAGGGTCTTGGTTCATGAAGAGTTAAGAACTGAGGGTAAAGAGGGTTAAATAGGGAAGATAATGGATCAGGATTGAGAGGGTGAGAGGATAGAAGGAGTTTTGTAGGATGATGAATGGGGTAGGGGGAGGAGGGATAATATATAAGAGGGGCTATATACAATATAGGCAGGGATTACTTATGATATAAATTATGCATAAAGGAGTCTACTACATAAACACTCACACCCATTTATAGACAGACATCTAATAAACTTTTTAAGCCTAAAGTCTGTGTTGTCTTAATCTTAGTATGGCCATCTCATTTTTGTTTTGTTTTGTTTTGTTTTTGGGCCACACCCAGTGACACTCAGGGGTTACTCCCGGCTATGAGCTCAGAAATCACTCCTGGCTTGGGGGACCATATGGGAGCCAGGGTATGGAACCGCGGTTCATCCTAGCTCAGCCCCGTGCAAGGCAAATGCCCTACTGCTACGCCACCTCTCTTGCCCCTTATTTTGTGTCTTTCTTTGTTTTTGGGTCACACCCATTGATGCTCAGGGGTTATTCTTGGCTATATGCTCAGAGATCGTCCCTGACTTGGGGGACCATATGGGATACCGGGAGATAGAACCGTAGTCCATCCTAGGTTAGTGTGTGCAAACTATACTTTCTACCATTTGTGCCACCACTCTGGTCCCAACCACTTCATACAGCATATCTACTCAGTAGTCCTGTGAGCTGAGAAAACCAACACAGGAAGAGATAAAAAGTGGCAGTCCTGAAAAATGTCCTTTAAAAATGGAGTCACCCCAGTGGTACTGGAATTTAGTGAGTAGTCCTGGCAATGACTGGTTTGGTGACAAGGATCTGATAGTTTAATATTTGAACCCAGTTGTGTTTGGGGGCATGTATCACCAAGGATGGAACTCAGGGACTTGTACATGTTAGGCATTTGTTCTTCTGATTCAACTATCTTTCTTGTCCTCTGTTATTGTCATTTAAAGCAATGCACCACTGATTATCTTAGCAAGGCTGAATAAATACTAAAAGAGCTGTAAATGGGGATTTATGTGCTATTTTTTTTCTTTCCCTCCTCTGCACCACATATGGATATTATAATGCTTTGCAAACCCTCCTACTGTAGATATCTGCATCCTACATGACATTTGAATGTAGGAGAAATCTGGGTCAGATGAACATCTGGAGAAATTTTGGGAGAAAGTTAATGCATTGCTGGCTTTCCTCATGCAGCCTCCCTGAGTTAACCTCTTATTGCCTAACTTTGACCTCTGACTAGCTGGTGTGTTACAGTTTTCTGTTGTCAGAAGAAATCTCTACCATTCCACACCTGGTCAAAAAAGGCTGCCTGCCACTCCCCAAATGCCCCTGGGCATTTGAAGGGCAGAACAACCAGTTGTGTGTGGAGTTTGGCAGCCATCTTACTTATGTTAACAAAGAACAATTAAGTCATCTTGTGCAGCTAGAGGTGGCATCAGAGGTTGTGATTAAGAGCAGTATGGGAATTGACCCAAATGACTAACTTCATCTTTTAGATTTCTACTCTCAAGACTTGATGTACGTAGGGGAACCCTAACCAATGCTAATGTAAGAGTTTGAATCTGTCTCCTGCATTTACTAGTTTGTAATTTAGTCAAATAATTTAACCTCCCTGAGCTGGTATTTCCTCATCTTACAATGGTGATAATAATCTTTCCTTACCTCAGGGTTGTTGAGCAGCTTAAACGATATAATGAGTTGAAAACCTTTTTTGTGATCTGTTAGAATGAGTCCAGATAGAATTCTATATATCAAGAAGGGAAAAATCTGAAAAGGATCATGCTGAGGGTGATTATATCACATTCTTTGCACATGGGAATTTACCCCCTTCAGTTACAACTTCTCTGATGTACCAAATATTGGTCACAATTATATACAGACCAGACTATCTTGAACTGTGCTCTTTGTCAACATCTCCTCTGCTAAGGCCAACTATGGATAAATGAGAGGAAGGGGAATTCTAGCAACATTATGAACTGATATTTTAAAACCTTTTAGGAATGGGAGCCTCAGTAAAATTGATGATTATAAATGTGGAAGCACTGCGATCTTGTAAGACCAATTAGCTATTGAATTAGCTACTGAATTTCTTGGTTTATTATCTCCTTATTTATAATCAGACATGAAAAATAACTTACTTATAAAGTGATTTTAAGGATTGAGATGAAACATATTGAGATGTAATACAGGCCTGATAAGAAAACATGGGGCCGGAGAGATAGCATGGAGGTAAGGCATTTGCATTTCATGCAGAAAGATGGTGCTTTGAATCCCGGTATCCCATATGATCCCCCAAGCCTGCCAGGAGCGATTTCTGAGTGTGGAGCCAGGAGTGACCCCTGAGCGCTGGTGGGTGTGATCCAACCCCCCTCCAAAACAAACAAAAATCCAGAAAATATTCAAGAAATGTAAACCATTAATAACTAGGAAACATCTTAAAGCTTTGGAGTTATCTCTATCTATGAATTTCTTCCCCAAAATTTCCATTCTGGATATTTATCTGATCCATATAAATATCAGGAGTGAGAATCTTCATAATAAGAATAAATTTAGAGGTTTTTTTCCTTTTTCTTTTCCACTTTTTTGGACACCCTCAGCTATGCTCAGGGTTTACTACTGGCTCTAAATTTAGGAATCACTACTGAACTTAATCACTTCTGGTGGGGATTGGTAGATCATATGTACTGTAGGGATCAAGTCTGGGTTGATTGCATTCAAGATAGATATGTGCTATTTCTTCAGCTCCTAAGAGGGCTTTTTCTAATTGCTTATGCATGAATCTTTAATTGATATTGACAGAGATATTAACTAATAGAAGTAAAGAATTTTATTAAATACCTGATAGAATAGTCATTGATTTAATACTTAAAAATTAGTATTACAGACATGAAAGTAAGTAGAGTTTTAGGGTAAAATAGTGAACAGATTTGGTTCCTACCCTCATCGAATTTATATTCTTGTTTTATTTTGGGCCATACCTAAGAGTTCTTAGAGCTTACTTCTGGCTCTGAATTCAGGGATCACTCCTTGGGGGGCTCAGAGGACTCTATGTGGTGCCAAGAATCAAATCTGGGCTGATCACATGCAAGGAAAGCACACTACCTGCTATATTGTTATTCTAGTCCCAGAATATATATCTTTATGGAAGGCATAGCTAAGGAATTAAATCAGATATGACCTCTAATCTGCTAGAAATAATCAGGTCCCCATGTCCTCTCTGAGAGCTGGGGAGTCTGTAACTCCTAGGTGTAGTTCACTATTGTGACCTGGGCTTCCTTTTTGACTAAAACGGGAGAGTTGAGACGATCCATATTCTGCTCCTTACTCTGTGGATCTTTCAATTTTTATATTGTTTGAATTTAAACTTTAGTTTGTACTTGTCATGTGAAGGTTCCAGGTATGGAAAAATACCCAGCCTTTCAGTTTAAAGAATAAGTTCGATCACTGAAAAAAAGAAGGGCTAGAGGGGCAGCCTCTAGCTTGTTTTTGCATATTACTATTATTATTATTTTACATCTTATTATTCCTGCTTGTTTTGTATCTTTCTTTGGGAAAGGTAGGATCTTTGAATCATTTTGGATTTGATCAACATGAAGTCTTCCTTGTCAATTGTTACTACCTAGATAAATGATTTAAAAGGTCCAAAGAAACCAAAGGGAGAGGAAAGATTCTGTAATATCTCTGTCTACAGGATCCCTGAAGTGTTACTACAGATGGAGAAAGTGGGTAGGACAGTCAAGATGATGCAGTTGTCTTGAGTAAACACTTAGAGGTCAGAATAAATGCTCTGGGTTAAATAATCCTTCCAAAGAGATTTTTTTTCATATGTCTTCTACTCTTTTAGCAGATGTTGCTGATGAAATTGCACCTGGAATCTCATATGGTCCAACAACCATCATGGTGGGTGGGAAGTAAAGTTCCCAGGATTGAGCAATAGTGAGAAGTATCCAAAACATGAAACAATCCAAATGACCAGATATGGATGAAATACATGACACAATTTATTTTCTTATTCTTAGGAGGAGGAGTCAGTCTTATACTTGGTGAATATTAGTTCTATGTGAGGTTCAGAGTTAGCCCAATAGTCAATTTTCAGTTTTGAGAAAAAATATAAGTAAGAAACAACCTGTTGGGTTACTCCTTTGGGCCCTTTGGTGATTAACTTAATGGGAAGCAGCATCTCTAAAGCAAACTGTCTTTGAAAGGAGCAGACTACTTGCAGGAAAGCTGGTGTGACTACAAAGACTTCTCTCCTGTGTTTCCTGTGACACCCCAATCCCAATGCCTAGTGTCCATACATCTCTTTTAGGGAGAAGATCGAGTATCTGATGAAGTTATTACTTTAGGTGCTGAATTTAATGCATTACCCCTCCCAGGCAAATTTGTGTTTTCCAATATAGCCTGAGAGTGGGTGGAGTTGAATCCAAAGAAGTGAATCACTAATGGTGGAATTCCAGGCATTTGGGGAGGCCCTTCATCTGGCGTGGTTTTTCTTCATGGCATTGTTCGGGTTAATTATTGAAGTGGCAGTCACCTATCCATCTCCTGGAAGAAGACTGTTTCTGTGGGTGTGGTGACAGAGGGACAGGAAAGGAGTGCTCAGGATGAAGCCAGAACCCTCTGATTTGCTTTACTTTTTCCTTTCTAAAATTTTTATTTTATTGAGATAAGCGCTCTGATTTTCAAAGTCAAATCTGCGCCATCACAGAGGAGGCAGCTTCAACTTCCATACAGCCTTTTTGAGCTTGGGGGCAAAAGTCCTGCCCTCATCTCTGAAACTGATTTCCTTTCACCAGGAACTTAGGGACTTTGTTATGAAATGTCTCTGCTGGCAAAAGTGTTTGGGCCCCTTGTTTTCAGGGTTCTGCCATTTCCCAGAAGGAACCATGGCCTTTGAGTTGGACCAGGCTCCTGAATAGGTGACCTGATGCCAAATGAAGGAGCCAAGAAGAGACAGAAGGGAGGAAAGTCCTTACTTTTACACGAAGATGAGACAGCCCTATGGCAGCCAGATGGCAGCTCTGCTGTCCTGCTGTTGTCCTGGGGTCAAATTAGGGTGAGAGCTGGTGGGAGGCAGGGGGAAAAAACAGGCTTAGCAAGTGAGAAAGCTGGCAGAAGGATATGAGTAAAGAAGCCCTCACTAGAAGCTGGGGACACAGGAGGATGCACTTCAATATTCAAGTCCAGCACTCCATACATTTATAAAAGTTAGGCTCTAGGGAGGAAATTTTCCCTTATGTAGAACCTTGCTTCAAAGCCAGGTCCTTTACACAAGTTATTTAAGACCTTACAAAGATTCTAATCATTCACTCAACACACATTTGCTAAGTTGCTACTTTGGCACTCTTCTAGGTATTCAAGGGACAGGATGGACAAAATATCTATCCTTAAAAGCAGGACCACTCCATGCAGCTTACAATTTACAACCGTAAGGAGGCACCTTCTTTGTGAATAGAGTACTCTGGCATTGAGCAAAGTGGTTTCCCCACTTTGTGGAGTCCATATCTGAATGTAATGAAATTCAAATGGTTGTTCATAGAATAATAATGAGGTAAATGTTTTGATCCTTCAATCATAGTTTTTTTTTTTTTTTGGGTCACACCCGGCAGTGCTCAGGGGTTACCCCTGGCTCCATGCTCAGAAATTGCTCCTGGCAGGCACAGGGGACCATATGGGGCACCAGGATTCGAACCGATGACCTTTTTGCATGAAAGGCAAACACCTTACCTCCATGCTATCTCCCGGGCCCCGTCAATCATAGTTTTTATTTATTTATTTATTTTTGGATTTTGGGACTACACCTGGTAGTTCTCAGGACTTAGTTTTGTCTTGGTCCTAAGAGGTCACTCTTTATTTACTTATTTATTTATTATTTTTTTGTTTTTTTGGGTCACACCCGGCAGTGCTCAGGGGTTACTCCTGACTCCATGCTCAGAAATTGCTCCTGGCAGGCACGGGGGACCATATGGGGCACCGGGATTCGAACCGATGACCTTTTGCATGAAAGGCAAATGCCTTACCTCTATGCTATCTCCCGGGCCCCGAGATCACTCTTTAGTTTGATTGGACCATATTTTATTATTTTTAAAAATTATTTTATTTAAATAGCATGGATTACAAGTTTTTTCATAATAGTACTTTTTTCACAATTACAAAGGTTTTCATGATTGGGTTTCAGTCATACAATATATAATGTCCTTCATCAGTTCACATTTCCCTTCTCTGTTTCCCTTCTCTGAAAACTGTTTCCAGTTTTCCTCTCTCAATCCCCCTTTTCTTACAATTGTTTCCTGTAAGACACTGTAGTTTGCAATATTGTTACTGAAGAAGTATCTTGCTAATCACTTTATCCCTTTTCAGTGCCCAGTTCTTGTCCACAGTGATATTTCCAACTATCATTGTCATAGTAGTCCCTTCTCTGCATTACCTGCACTTCCCCAATATTTATGGCAATATTTTATGGACTTTCCCTCTTGGCCCTTGTCTCTATTGTGTCTGGGTATTATTGCCATACTATTTTTTCCTTCTATATTCTGCAAATTAATGCAATCATTCTATATCTATCCTTTCGCTGACGAGTTTTGTTCAGTATAATACTTTCCATATCTATCCATGTGTGATCAAATATCATCACTTCACTTTTTCTAACAGCTGCATGGATTGAATAGATTTTCTAACAACAGCATGGATTGAATATACCGCATAAGTGCATAGATTCCATTGTGTAGATGAACCACAATTTCTTTATCTATTCATTTGTTTTCTGGCACTTGGGTTGTTTCTGGATTCCGGCTATTGTGAATAGTGCTGCAATGAGCATAGAAAAGCACAGGGATTTTATGCATTGTGTTTTTGGGCTTCTAGGTTATATTCCTAGGAGTGCTATTGCTGGATAATATGTTAGCTCAATTTCTAGTTTTTTGAGAAACATTCATAGTGTTTTTCAAAAAGACTACCAGTAGACATTCCCACCAGCACTGAATAAGAGTCCCTTCCCACACCCAAATCCACACCAGCTTTGGTTATTCTTATTATTTTTGATGTGTGCCAATCTCTGTGGTGTGAGATGATATCTCATTGTTGTTTTGAGTTGCATCTTCCTGATGATTAATGATGTAGAACATTTTTTTTTCATCATTCTTGGTGGGGCTCAGGTAGGGGGACTAGATGAACCCAGGTTGGACACATAAAAGGCAAGCACCTTACCTGCTTTACTGCCACTCTGACCCCAATAAATCATAATTTTAAGTGCAGAGAGTTTAAGTCACTTGCTGAGTTTTTCAAGCAGAAATGACTGAGCCATGATTTATATTAAAGTCAGCTTGACCTAAGATCATGCAATATACCATGTACCATGTACCTGTCATTCTTTCCTGGGTGGGTACAGAAACCAGAGAGTAGCTCTAGTAAGCCAGGTGGTTTGGTTGGAGTACTAGTCAGTACTGTCTCAGAGGTAACAGACTATCTATCCCATGGGGTCTATACTTAGCTATAGAAAAATGTGGTGAATGAGCTACTTCCATGAAAAGGTTGGAGGTAGCTTAGCCTTTTATCCTCACCAACTAAAGACTTACTCAGAGAGATTTATCCTGGAAAGAGAGGCCTGGAAAGACTTAAAAAGTCAGAGTTGGCCATGTGGCACTATATTCACTTATCCTACTTTCTTGAATAAAACATATATTTGCATGCAGGAATAGTTTTTCTCTAATAAACTCACCACATTAGACTGGATCTAGCTTTCATAATAGTAGGCTTGAATTTTGCCTCTGGAATAGAAATGATTCTATTTGTGACACATAAAATGGGAAGACATTTGTCTAAATTCTGCCTTTGTGTACACTTTTATCGTGGTGAAGGAATAAAGATGTTTTCTGGAGGTCCTTCATCCTCTTTTGTGAAGTCTCTTTCTTTCGCTTCTAGATAATCCTTCATGTGTGGGAGACATCTAATTTTCAATGCCAAGATTGGAAAAGACCTAGCACCAGCTGTTTTGAAATGGAAATCCTTAGGACTTTGAGGAAGAATAATTCTGAAGGCATCTTTCTATATGGATACATGCACACACGAGAAAAATCCATAGAAAGCTAACATCCAAGGCACAATTACACAATGTTCTTTCTTCCATGGATTGGGTCTCTCCTTCTTTCTTCCTCCATATGCACTGGAGGTCTGGAGTGGGAGAACTGTTAAGGTGAGTTACTTTTACAATATTTTGGGAGAGAAAAAGTCCAAAGTAAAACATCACATACCTTTTTTCTCTGTTTGATGCCCATTTTCTATTAGGCTTCTGTGGATTTTGGGACTCTCCCCTCAGTTCCTTCAGATTCTTGTGAAAGAACTTTATGTTTATGCTAGTAACAGAGGGAAAGATCAGAGTTAGGACTGGGGCTTAAACAGAAAGCTTAACAGAAAGATTAACATTTTGTTTCTTCAAATTTCTTCAAATTCTGGAACTTTCCCCTGCTGGAGCTAGCATTTATTACAACTGATGAGTGTGGAGTAGGGTTGAGTTCGGGAGCAAGAACAATTTATTTTCTCAACTTTGCACTCTGATCAGCATTCTCAATTCCCAGGCCACTATTCCTTAGAAAGACTTTTTGGCTTTTGTTAGCATATACGTTTCTTAAACTCTGTTCTAAACTCCCTTGAGAAATGGAGAGGCTGACATGTTAGTGAGAAAACAGAAAGCTTTTCTTTGTGCTAGAGACTGGGGAGGAGGAATGTCAGAATGAAACTTGGTTTCTTTAAAGAAAATTATGTCTTCTTAATTTTGCCCAAAAATTCAGGTTAGTACTCGTCTATGCCTGAAGTAGTTGCTACCATTAACCTTTTCTCGACAACTTGTTCCAAAGGTCACCTTTCCTGCTCTTTGTGATTGCTGTGTTCATCTTCTCAGCGCAATTTTTTGTAGAGCCTCCATCACTCAGATTTGGCATTGGCAGTGAAGCCAGTTTCTGATGCCAAGTTAGGCCATTGCTATGAATTCCCTATTGTTGTTTATTTCAGAGACATCCACCTTATTGAAGTGACTTGAAAAGTAGAGCACCCTTCTTACTGTGTCAATGACAGGAGGTCTTTCAGTGTCTACCAACCTTGACTGACTCATTGGTATCTGGTTGCCTTTTCCACCCATCAAGCTGGTTCTCTAGGCTCAGCAGGAGTTCTGACTGAGGCCTCTCCTTGCTCCATATCTTCTCTATTACTAATGAGGCGTTGTTCTGTAATTATGAGTGCTGTGTCTCTGAATTGTTTTCGTTTGTTTCAGTGGATTTAGTAAAGGGCTAAGAATATTTCTTCATAAAGACAAGAACTCCCTGATTTTTTACTTCCTAGGCCTACAGAGGTCAATAAGCTGGCACTGCAGACAAATTAAAGTTAACTGGTTATTTGCATGAAGATAAGTGAGGCACAGTGTGCTGTGAACTGTTAACAGGTGTGAAACTCCATCTATAAAGCCTTCAGACCATTTGCTATGAATCCCTTGGCTATTCTGCTGCCTATTTAAACACACACACACACACACACACACACACACACACACACACACACACAAACACACACACACACACCCCAACAGCAGCCAGAATGTGGGAGGAAGAGGCCCTCCAGCAAATCCAAAATTCTAATGAATGAAAATAAATGAAATTATATTAAATTGCTCATAGCTCTCACCATAAATATCCTGTCCAAGAGATATGAGTGTAAATTTCTGACCTCGGGGTGTCCCACCTCCTAAACATAACTGTAACCTTAATGAGTTTCAAGGCCTCAGGGTCCTAGTGGTGAGAAGCAGACAATGGGGAAAGTTTGCTGAAAATTGTTTGCCAGTTATAGGATCCTTTGAGAAATTGTCTTTAACTTTATTAAATTTATTATTTATTAAATTATCTTAGATAATTTAAAAATTATTTTAAGAACCATGGTTACATACATGTTTGTAATTGGGTTTTAGCCATAAAATGCATATCCCCCTTAACCAGTGAAACTTTCCTGCCACTATTATATCCCTACTACTTCTCTCCCCCTACTCGAGAAATTGTCTTTTTTAAGATTAATTCCAAAAGATTAAAAAGTTATTTGTTTATTTCTCATGAAAGCTAAAAAGCTAAAGAAGATAGGGCTAGCTGGAATAATTAGTGGATGCATTCTTTCTTCATATCTTGGAGGAGTGTGAAAAAAAAAGCAAGTCTGACCCTACATTTTCTCATGGTGGCTGCATTTAGTACACAGTGCTTGAAGTTGTAATGATTGTTGTCATCAAAACCATCCTTGCTGTCAGACTCTGTGACCTTGATAGACACAGAATCACTATGAGCTGTGTTTCTTCTGTAAAATGAACAAGGCAATAAGACAGGTAAAGTATTTAACTTCACAGAGAAAAGTGCATTGTTAGTCGGGGGGCTGGAGAGATAGCATATTGGTAAGGCATTTGCCTTGCATGCAGCCAATCCATAATGAACAGTGGTTTGAATCTGGGCATCCCCTATGGTCCCCCTTGCTCGCCAGGAGCGATTTCTGTGCATAGAACCAGGAGTTACCCCAGAGCACCACCAGGTGTGGCCCCCCCAAAAGAAAAAAAAAACAAAGTCATAGTGTTGATTGTTTTGTTGTTTTATTGCTGGCTTTTTGGACCACATTCTGCTATGCTTAGGTTATTACTGTCCCTGTTAAAAAAAAAAAGAAAGAAAAGTGTTATTGTTATTGCTCTGAAATAAACTTGTAGAAAGGCATCATATATATTTTTTTATTCAAGCTCATATTAAAATATTTTCCCTTTTTATGGTTTTAGGGCCACAGTAGTGTTCTGGGAATATTCCTGGCTCAGTTGCTCAGGTTGCTCCTGATAGTGTTCAAGAACCCTGAAAAGCAAGGAATGTAACCCAGGGCTCTTGCATGCACAGTATGTGCTCCAGGCCATTAAACTATCTATCTGGCCTTTAAAGTTGATATTTTTAAAATAAGATATATGGTTTTCATGAAAAACTAAATATGATTCTATATATGTTTTAGAGCATACAGGAAACTATAAGAAAAAATACCTATAATGTTTTCCCACTCAAAAATAGGTTTTGAGGGCCAGAGAGATAGCATGGAGGTAGGGTATTTGCCTTGCATTCAGGACAGTGGTTTGAATCCCAGCATCCCCTATGGTCCCTGAGCCTGCCAGGAGCAATTTCTGAGCTTAGAGCCAGGAGTAACCCATGAGCACTGCTGGGTATGACCCAAACCACCCCCCCCCCCCCCCCGGCCAAAGTAGGTTTTCATACCTTTGGGTATTTATCACATTTTAGGTATGCTTTTCCATTGAAGTAAAACATACATAATATAAATTTTAACATCTTAATCATCTTTAAGGTTACAGTTCAATGACATAAAGTTTATTTAAATTACTATGATGGGGTAGGGGGCAATGCTCTTTCTTAGAGGAAGACTAGGCTTGCAGAAAACCTGGGCTTGAACCCCAATATCACAAGGTATTTGGAGCAGTAGGCCAGGAATAGTTTCCGAATCACTAAGTATGTCTCAAAAACCAAACCAAAAATATAATGTTCAAAAGCTCCACTATAAAGTCACCAAAACCTTTTCATCAACTCAATCTGAAACTGTATCCCTCAAACCACCAGCTTCCTGTTTTCTCTTTCCCGAGTGTCTACTAATCATTATTTTTCCTGCCTCTATGATTTAGACATTTGGAAATGCCTCATGGAAATACCTCATGGAATTTCTAGTTATTTTTATAAATAAGTTTTCTTTCAATAAATAGAGCCTAATGGATATTGATATAAAAAGTCCTGACTCCTGAACATTTTAACTTCCTACATGTCTTTATTTTATTAAATTCTCTATAGGATGTAATTTCTAATGACTGAACATTATCAAGTTGAGTGATTAAATTAATTAATATTTATTTTTGTTTTGTTTTTGGGTCACACCTGGCAGTGCTCAGGAGTTATTTCTGTCTCTGCACTCAAAAGTCGCTCATGGCAGACTCGGACAACCATCTGGAATGCCCAGATTCAAACTGGGATCTTTCCTATGTTGGGCACTATGCCATGGCTCTGGCCTCTAGGTTCATTAATATTTAATTTTAAAAACAATGTTGGGCCACACCTGGCAGTGTTCAGAAGTTAGTCCTTGCTCTAGGCTAGGGATCACTTCTGATTGAGCTCAGGGGACTATATGATGTACTGGGATCCAACCCAGGTTGGTTGTATTGCAAGGCAAGTACCATACACATTGTACTATTTCTCTTGTCATAATTAGTACACATTGTACTATTTCTCTTGTCATAATTGTCATTGAGAGACTGTCTTGAAAACAGTTTTGATGTAGAATAACTCAATTAAGAATTACTTCCCTTATGCAGAGTCAAGACATTAATTTCTGGCTTAAAAGGAATGTCAACTTTTTAGACTCAGAATCTCTTGTCATTGACTAGAAAACATTTGCTGATGGCGTTAATTCACAATTTGGAATGTGCTTTCTCCAGAGATGCTAGTGTCTAAGGATGCTGACTACTCCTAAGATCTAGTCACAGAGGGGAAGGAACAGGGATACAATAGTACCCTTAGATAAGAGGGGTTTAGAGATTTGTTGTGTTGGTAAGGGGTGACTTTATGTTATGTGCTTATTTGGGGTGATGTGGAGACTTGCTGTTGAAGGAGAATCAAGTGCTACCTCCCTATTCACTTCTGACTCCTCCACCAGGGTAAGGGGTGTCATAATGCCCTTTGAAACCATTTCCTCTTGTTTGTGTGTGATGCTAAGGCTCTTCCACTGTCAAGAGGACCCAACCCCTTCATCTTTTTTATACCACCTGGCTCATTCATACCTCACTTTTGTCTGCCCTATATGACACAGAGTTGTGGACCTGTCCTCTCCCTTCCTAGGAAAGATCATGTTGCAATGATCTCTGTTGTTGCTTTTGACATGGCTTTCTTGGTATCATAATCTGATGGCACTGTTGCCCTTTGTCTCTCTCCAAGATGACGTCACAACCACCAGAGATCCCAATCAACCCATTTTCTCTCTATGTCTCTATGTGCTTTGGCTGCTCCACCTGAAAGCTGGGACTATTTTTTACCTATCATTTTAATGATCTCTCAGGGTGTAATTGGAACTGAATTTTCAATGTGGAAATTCTTACTCAGAACACAAAGGATAGAAGAAAGTTGGGAGCCTTCACTCCAGAAGGTCACTTGCCGGAGGCCTCTTGGCAGGGACATTTCTGTTT
>PVKC010026971.1:0-15934 GCA_004027635.1 Crocidura indochinensis
CCCCCCCAAACCACCTGGTCTGTTCGCCTGGGCTGCCACCCCAGAAGGCCTGGAGGCCAGGGGCCGAAGAGGGGACAGCTAGGAGCCTATCAAGGCCCCCAGCACACCCAAGTTCGAAGTTTTCATATTTTAAACCACTAGACTTTGTACTTCACATTTCTCTGGTGTGCCTAAAACCTTAACAATAACAATGAACTGTTTTAGTATGCATAGCTTTATGGTTCTTACAATTAGCATTGTTTATTTTGTATTCCTAGCCACAGACTGAAGTGCATGAAGTTGAAATAAAAGTGGATGAAGCTGAAATGAAATTTCAGGATTGTGATCTGGAAGGATGTATTTTAGAGAAATACATTTTATTAGAGAAAAATAAAACTTCTTATAATTTGGTTACAATGTTCTCTGCCAAGGAGAACTCATATCTGGATTCCCTTTAATAAACTTGGGGCACCAAATAAATGTTATCTTTGTTTCAAGGCTTAAGATAACTTCACCCAAGTTTGCAGTCAAGGAGCAAGTGCACAAGGCTGTTATAACAAAAGACAGAGGGGATAAGAAAGTTATAGTCATTCACCTCAGATGATTCACTGTCCATCATTTTCAGATCTAGGTGGTATTCCCTTTTTGAAAAATACATGGGAATGTCATTGCGTTTGGAAGTGTTATTTATTTCCATAGCTATGAAAAGTCTTCCCAGATTTTGTGAACAATGGCCAACTTGACTAACCTCCCCCAGTAATGTTGTATAAAAGCTAGAACACAGGGGGGAATTGTGTGACTATGAAATAATTATTTATTTATATTTTCAGAATATTCTCTGGAATACATTCCAATTTTTTTTTTAGTTTTCTTGTACCTTGATAAATGATAATCTAAGTAGATTCAAGGCTTTCTTTGGTCATTTCTAATATTGTGGTTGAGGGCAATGCTGGCCATGTTAGTACTAAAGTTGGGTTGCTGGAAAGATAGTAAAAAGAATATAGTGCTTGCCTTGCATATATTATTCTATATGATTCCCTGATTCCTGCAAAGAATACCTGACTGCAGAGTCAGCCATAAGGCATTTCTTTTAGTAGGTAACCTGAGCACCATTAGGTGTGGTCCAAAATCCAAAACAAAAACAAAAATAAGTTGGGTTCCCAGACTTCTTTGGATTTATTTATTTATTATCTCAAAAGACCAGTGGTTCTCAAATAGTGGGGCTCGCCCCCCGTGGAGGGGGGCGTGAAGCTCCGTAAAGGGGGCGCCTTTGACCATGGCAAACACTGTCATAACAAGCTAAGCCCCGTGTTTGTCTCTGTATGTCTCCGGAGCTGAGAGTTGCTATGTTCTGCTTCAAACCATGCTTCGAAAAGCTATTCATTGCAAAACGTGCTCATTGTAGCCATTAATCCAGACATCACCTCTGATTAAAAAATCAGCTCAAATTATATTATATATTTTTGGTTTGCAGGTTAAGGTTTTTTAAAAAATATACTATATACAGTGGCGCGGGGGGCGCAAAAATATTTTCTTCTTCCTAGGGGGGCATGACAGAAAATAATTGAGAAGCACTGCAATAGACAAACCCACTGATTAAGGGCATTAAATTATACCCATGAGTCCTTTGCTTGTATAAACACTGTGGTACCAGTTTAACTCATGGTCAGGAATAGTACATAGTTACGACAGTTTCAAGCCTGTTTCAAGGTTACCAGTGTTTGCTGAGGGCCTCCTCAATTCATTGAGTCAAAAAAAATTAGCTTCATTTATTATGATGTTCCAGAGTTCTATTTTACTCAACCGTGGCTATATTTCCTGAGGAAGTGATTCATTCATACCCAGCAGAGGAGGAAAGAACAACATTTAAAATCACTAATAACAAGGAGTGAATAAAGTCTATTATTTCTGGTAAATGTCTTTTATTATTATTTCTGGCATGTCTCTCTGGGATAAGAGTTGGAGCTGATGTTTTGGAGGATACAAATGGGTGGTGGGGGTGAGGATTGCCTAGCCTACGGTACTGAAAAGAAAGAGAACATATTCTGTCTGGAGACAGACAAGGAGGCTCTTTGGGACCAAACAAGAATTTTCAGCAAAACTAAGCCCGTCTCTTCCCTCAAGTCTGGCCTAGAGAAGGGGAAAGTCTCTGCTTCTTAACAGAAATTTCTTCTCAGGATCTGCCTTCCATGGTCACCAGCTACAGGAATTTCTTAAGCTTTAGAAGGCATTCCAGCCTGTAGGTAACCTCTGAGCCAAATAAACTTGTATCTCCTCTGTTCTTGTCTGATTGGAGACAGCCAACTTGTCTGTTATGATGTAGTCTGTAAAATGATTAATTCCATCTCAGTCTGGAACTCTGATTTAGAGGTACAAATTTCTCAGATCTTTTCATCTATTTATTCTTTTCATCCCTATCAATAGCTACAAAGAGTCAATTATATGTAAATACTCATTTATTTATGTAGAACCGTTTTATTCACTAGTATTCTGGGAAGTTAGGAATGGGAGGGGCAGGCTCTAGAGCAGAAGTAAGAAGAGAAATAACTAGATTTTCTTCCCATGGATTTGTGTATAAAGTGCAGAATGACAGCTGGAGCCATCTTAAAGAATTAAGGATAAGATTTAAGGATTGGCTTAATCATTGGCTGGTTTTGTGATATAGGAAGAGAATGGGGTGTCCAGGTTATCCAGTTACGTGTGACCTCATCCCTAGGGTCCCTGTAATCATTGCCCAATAACCGCAATTATGATACAATCAGTGTGACGAAGTTCATACTAGGGAAAATGAGAGGGATGGGCTTTTTTACTCTAACATAGAGAGGAAAATTGCTATAGAGAGATAGGAAAGAAGTTTTTTTATTTTGTTTTTTATTTTTTTGTTTTGTTTTGGAGCCACACCCAGTGATGTTCAGTTGTTACTACTGGTTATGAGCTCAGAAATCGCTCCTGGCTTGGGGGACCATATGGGATGCTGGGGATTGAACCTGTCCTGGATCAGCTACATGCAAGGCAAATGCCCTACCACTGCACTATTGCGCCACCCCCCCCCCCCGTTTTATTGTAGGAATGAAATTTTTTTTGAAGAAATAAGGCTGGATGCCCTTGTGGAAAGGATAAGAGAGAATTATGGATGGTGCTGTTGAAAAGACTGAGACATATTTATCTAATATTTTTCTGAGGATAAAAATCCTTAAGAATAAACTTTTAAATCTCACTAACCAGTTTTATTTAAGATTATAACTATAGTCCTTGATGAACTTTGTAATGAACAAGATTTATTTTATATACTCGTATAGGGACAGAGTCCCCTTTCCAGTAGATATGGAAATCACCCTCAAGGCAGTTTGTGTTCTTCTACTAAATGATTCCATCTCTGCCTCAGGACCAGGCAGGAAGGCCCAGCTGACTTCCTGTTCTGTGGCCTCAGCTGAATAAAAGGAACCTTCTTGTCAATATTTCAAGGCTGCACACGAACTATGCTGCATTATCTCATAAAAATGATTATAGTGATGTAGAAAACTTATTATAGGCTCATAAATATGGAATGCATTTCATGTATCTAGTTAAAAATGTAACTATGGAAATCTTATGGGATGGAAGGAGCCAAAAAGCATGAATCTGTCAGTCTCATGTAGTAGTGCAAATTTCAGTTGTCACTCATATTACTTCATAATCTCTATTAGCATATTCAGCAAAAATAAAAACGTTATGACCAGGGCTCTAAGCACACATTACTCTAAGTCTTAATCTTGGCATCCGATAGTAGATGATAGTTATAAATAGGATAGCTCTAAATGTCTGCTTCCTCTTCTGCCAACTATGAATGATGTTGGTTGACCTTGGGAACTGGGATTCAGTATCTCAAAGAATATTATGCATAGCATTTATAGTCTGATAGCATAATAAAATCTATTAAATAAAAAGTAGTCAATATTCCTAGATACTAGATATTGACTAGACAATATTCCAAGATATCTATTTTTATTTATTTATTTATTTATTTATTTATTTACTTATTTGTGGTTTTTGGGTCACACTCGGCAGTGCTCAGATGTTACTCCTGGCTCCATGCTCAGAAATTGCTCCTGGCAGGCATGGGGGACCATATAAATAAATTATTTAATTAAATCACTATGAAAAACTCAGTTATAAAGTTCATTAGGCTTATTCTGCCATACAATGTATCAGTGCACATTTCCCACCAACATTGCCCCAGTTTTCTCTCTGCCCTCTTCCCTGCATGCCTCTGGGCCACACCGCCTTATTAAGGTAGTTGTTTGCTCTAATGATTGTCTTCCAACCTTTGACTTTGAGTCTATGTTTTTTTCTGGCTATTCAGATATGCTTCTTACAGGCAGAAAAATGTTGGGTTTAGTTTTCTGATCGATTCTGCCAGGCTGTGTCTCTTCACTGGTGAACTTAGTCCATTAATATTGAGAGAACTGATTGTCATGGAATTTCTGTGCCATATTTATTGTAGAAGTTTGGTGAGTTTTTTTGGTTTAAAGCAAACCCTTCAATTTTTTAATGTTGGTTTTGAGTCTATAAATTTCCTGAGTTCTTGTTTCTTCATTAAACAGTGTATCCTGGGGCCGGGCAGTGGCACTGGAGGTAAGGTACCTGCCTTGCCTGTACTAGCCTAGGACAGACTGTGGTTCGATCCTCCGGTTTCCCATATGGTCCCCCAAGTCAGGAGCGACTTCCGAGCACATAACCAGGAGTAACCCTTGAGTGTCACTGGGTGTGACCCCCCCCCCAAAAAAAAGCAGTGTATCCTTCCTTCAAACCTGAAAGAAAGTCTGTCTAGGCGACATATTTATGGCGAAGCATTTATTTTATTGAGTTATTTTTGTTGTTGTTGTTGGTTTTTGGATCACACCAGTGATCACTCAGGGGTTACTCCTGGATATGCACTCAAAAGTCACTCCTGGCTGGGAGGACCATATGGGATGCTGGGGAATTGAGCCACAGTCTGTTCTAGGTTAGCATGTGCTTGAAGGCAGAGGCTCTACCTCTTGTGCTATTGCTCCAGCCCCTGGTATTTTTTTAAACTAATTTACAACACTACCTTAGGGCCTCAAGGGTGTTCTATAATAAATCTGCTGTGAATCTTCAAGATGCTTCTGTACATGTAATTTCCATTTTTGACTAGGATGTGTTTTATGTGCCCTTTGGATGCCTTTTCTTTTCTATACTTTTTTAAATCTTTTTTTTTTTTATTGAGACCATTGTGAATTACAAGTCTTTCACAGCTGTATTTCAGACATACAGTGAGAATAAATTAGGACCATTCCCAATACTTCTCTCCACCAGAGTTCCCAGCAGGCATCCCATACCTCCACCTTTAGCCCCCTATCTATCAGTGTAACAGGTCCATTTGGGTCTCTTAATTCCATTGTCATTGACTTTGGCTTTGTTATTTAGTTCTGACCATTTTTCCCCACTCAATGCTCTTGAGACCACTTGGCCTTTGGGTATCTTGTATTTTTTCAACTTTTTATTCTATTTTCAAAATAATATCTTTATTTAAACACCTTGATTACAAACATGGTTGTAGTTGGATTTCAGACATAAAAAGAATACCTTCCTTCCCCAGTACAACATTCCCATTACCAATGCCCCATCTGCCCTTCCCCTGCCTGTACTTGAGAGAGGCTTTCTATTTCCCTCATTCATTGACATTGCTATTATAGTTATCAGTGTAGTTATTTCTATAACTGCACTCACCACTCTTTGTGGTGAGCTTCATATCGTGAACTGGTCTTTCCAGCTCTCATCTCTGGGAATTATTTCAATAATGTCTTTTATTTTTCTTAAAGCCCACAGATGAGTGAGACTAGTCTGTGTGTGTCACTCTATGACTTATTTCACAAAGCATAATAGATTCAATGTACTTTCATGTATAGGAAAATTTCTTGACTTCATCTTTCCTGACAGCTATATAACATTCTATTGTATATATGTACCACAGTTTCTTTAGCAATTCATCTGTTGAAGGACATCTTGGTTGTTTCCAGATTCTAGCTATTGTAAATAGCACTGAAATAAATATAGGTGTGAGGAAGGGATTTTGTACTGCATTTTTATGTTCTTGGGGTATATCCCTAGGAGTGGCATAACTGGATCATATGGAGCTCAACTTCCAGTTTTTTCAGGCATCTCCATATTGTTTTCCATAAGGGCTGTACTAGACAGCATTCTTTAGGTCTTTTTCAGGTAGTACTCTTTGGGTATTCAGAATGTGGGTTTATATATGATTCAGGTCTGGAAACTTCTCAGTAAAGATGTCTATGACTGCTGCTTCCTTCATTGTGATTTTATTCCTGGGTCTCTAGAACCCCAATGATTCTTATAATGCTCCAGTTGAATTTATCCTAAATGTCTATTGTTTTCTGTTCAGTTATTTTAAGGCTCTATTCCAGCTTCCTCTTTTGTATGGAGTTTTCATGTAGCTCTTCTTCCAGACCAGTAACCCTGTCCTTATCAGCTGTTATTCTGTTGGTGTGGCCTTTCAGTGAGTTTTTCACGTTGCCTATCAAGTTTTTCATTTCTTTAAAATCTGTTTGAAGTTTTCTCACTTCTACTCTCATATCCTCTACTTTTTTTTGTTTTTGTTTTTGGGTCACACCCGGCAGTGCTCAGGGGTTACTCCTGGCTCCATGCTCAGAAATTGCTCCTGACAGGCACGGGGGACCATATGGGGCACCGGGATTCAAACTGATGACCTTTTGCCTTACGTCCATGCTATCTCCCGGGCCCCTCATGTCCTCTACTTTTATTGGCTGTCAATTTTATGGTTTCTTTGAGTTCTTTAAATATTATCCAAATTTCCTCTCTAAAGTCTTTATCAGAGATGTTATATAGGTGGCTGATACTTATTGGGTCTTCAGTAGTAGAAAATTCATTCACTTGTGATGGGGTTCTGAATTGCTTTCTCATTGTGACCTTTGCAGTGTGGGTTTTTTTTTTTATGTGGTGACGTGTGTGACTCCTGGGTTAGAAATGTGAGGCCTCAGAACAACTTAGCAGTCATGCTGTCTCTTGGTGACTAGCTTGAGTTCCGAATAACACTTTTGATTCCCAAACCTTTCCATAGTCACCACAGTTGCTGACCTTTGCTTTTGCCTGTCTGGGTGTAGCAATCTTTGTTCAGAATACAGGCTGTGCCATGAAGTCTTGAGTTGCCAGGGAAGCGGGACTAGACTGGGGAAAGATGCCCACAAATAGAGTGGACACTGCTGAGGCTGTCTGTCTGTAGCCACCTGACAGTAATGCTGCTTCAGCCTGATAACAGGGCCCTGCTTCTCTTAGTTATACTTCCTCAATGGCTTTGTAGCACTCTAAAGCCTGGGCCTTGTGAACTTTGCTGTGGGTTGGAAACATACTGCTCTCCAAAGCTCCAGCTGCACTTATACATGCTTCAGTTGCACTTTTATTGTTCGTTTATTTTTAGGGCCACACTTGGCAGTTCAGGGCTTACTACTGGCTCTGCACCCAGGAATCACTCCTGGTGGGCACAGGAGATCCATGGGATACTGGGAATCAAACTCATGCAAGCTGCATGCAAGTTAAATGCCTACCCACTGTGGTATCACTCCGGCACTTCAATAAACTTTCTAATGTCTGTAACATGCTTTAGCTGCTATTTTGGCCTGCCCATAGACTCAAAGGACCAATGCAGCCTTCCAGAGCTCCAGTCCATAAAGACAAAATTAGAACAATGTTAGGATGCCACTTAATCATCACTGCTGCTTTCTTCAGCAATCTCCCTAGGATCTTGATTTTCTATCCAGTGATGGCTAGTGTTTTCTCTTCAGGAGTCAGGCTCTTTGCCAGTTTTGGAGGTTTGGGAGGTTTAATTCTCTGAGGCTTGAGGGCATGAGTTGTACTCTTTATCTCTACTCTTCTGCACTGCTGCTCTGGCAGCTGATATTGCTGTTGCCATGTTTCTATTATATTATCTTTTATTAATTTTCATAATAATTTGCATACCATTCTATAGCTATGCCTCTCCCTCATTTTAATCAACGTTATAATTTCCATATCCATATACATTTAAGCAAATTCTATGACTTCATTTTTCCTAACAGCTGCATAGTATTCCATTGTGTAGTGGATACAGTTTTTGTATCTGCTTATCTGTTTTCAGGCACTTCGGATATTTTGGCTATAATGAATAATTCTGCAATAAACATAGGGAGTACAGAGGGCATTTCTGCATTTCATTTTTGGTTTCCTAGAGTATATTTGTAGGAGTAATATTGTTGCATCATATTGATGCTCAATTTTTAGTTTTCTTTTTTCCTTTTTTTTAAAGGAATATCCATATTGTTTTCCAAAAAGGATGGGCTTTTTTCCCAAAAGAATGACTTTTACCAAAATGGATGGACTACTCCCACAAGCAGTAAAGGATAGTCCCTTTCTCCCTGGTTGTTCTTTTTTTCTTTTTGGTTTTTGGAACACACCCAGTGGTATTCAAGGGTTACATTTGCCTTAGGGGTTATTCTTAGTACATGCTTGTAGGACCATATGGGATACTGGGGTTAAATCCAGGTTGGCTACATACAAGGCAAACACTCAATCTGCTGTGATATTGCTCTTGCTTCTGTTCTTTTGGATGTGTGTAAATGTGTGTGATGTGATGATATTTCACTGCTTTTGTTTTTCTTTGCATTTCCCTAATGATTAGTGATGTGGAGCATTTCTTCATGTGTCTTTTGGTCACCTATATTTTTTTCTTTGAGAAAATTTCTGTTTCTTTTATGGGGTTAGAGACTTTTCTTGCCAAGCTAAACCAGTGCTTTAGATATCTTAGATATTAACCTCATATTTTATGGATATTGGGTGAATACTTTCTCCCATTCAGTCTTTGTATCTTATTCACCACTTCCTTTGAAGTGCAGAAATTTCTTACTTCAATGTAGTCCCATTTGCTTGTCTTTTCTTCCACTTGCATGGATAGTGGTTTTTCATCATTCAAGATGCCTTTAGTTTCAATGTCATGAAGTTTTCTGCCTACATTTTCTTCTATGTACCTTATAGTTTTAAGTTTTTAATCCATTTTGATTTGAATTCTGTGCATGGCATTGTAGAGATGTCTGAGTTAACTTTTTTTTTTGCAAATACTTTTTCAGTTTCACCATCTGCTATTTTTGAAGAGGATTTCCTTGAACCACATCATATTTGTTGGTACTCTATTAAGGATTAATAGCCCATATAGCTGAGGCCAGATTTAGAATATTTAAATCTATTCCATTGGTTTGAGGGTCTATGTTTATTTCAATAACATGCTGTTTAAAGACAACTGCCTTACTGTAGAGTTTAAGTTGAGGAAAGTTATGCCTCCCATCTCATTTTTCCCAAGAAGGTTTATTATTAAATATAAATTTCAAGAGTGTTTATCTACCTTTGAAAATGTTATGGGGATCCATTTTGACATTCCTTTTCTCTTAATTTGTGTATTTTGTCCATTGAAAATTAGAGAGACAATTGTCATGAAATTTTGTGCAATATTTTTATAGTAGTTTCCTGTGTTTTAGGGCCTGTCTTGCCTTAAAATATTATCCTAGTTTTTCTTTACAGTTGGTTTTGAGTATATAAATTTCTGAACTGTTGTTTATGCATGAAGTTTTATATCCATTCTTCAAACCTAAATGAAGTCTGGCTGGGTGAAGTATTCTTGATGAAGCATTTATTTCATTGCATTTTTTCACAGTATTCCACCATTGCCACCAAATAGGAAGAATTGCTTTAGATAACTACTATAAATGTTAAGGATGGCCAAACCCCCTTCATCAAACCAGGTAACATGTGCACCTGGGCGCCAGACCTCCCCACCCCCCACCCGCCCCTGAACTGGTAAATGTGCACAACTGGGTGCCAGGACATTTGGGTTTGTTTGAGACTGCCGTTCCCCCCTAACCCCGGATGGACCAGGAAACACATGCACCTGGGTGATGGGAACTTTGGGTTAGTTTGAGACAGCCCTACCCACCACCCCACCCCCTGCCTGACCAGGAAGCGTGTGTACCTGAGCACCAGATCTTTGGGCTCCCTCCCCCTCTGCCAGACCAGAAAGTGTGTGCAACTTGGCCCAGGACCTTTGAGCAGGGTTGAGACAGCCCGCCCCCCCTTCCCTGGGCCACGACTCACAAATGTACCAGGTAGTCTAACACCACATAGGTCCAGTCAGCTCAGAACTAACGCTCAATTTACTCATATAATCCAAAGCGCATAAAACAGGATAACAAAAACACTGAAGCAGCTTGTAATATCCCAATCATACTTAGACTAGCCACCTGGCTAAGGAAAAATAAACTCTAAATCTAATATACCTTCAAGCATCTCAACAGTACACAGAACATTTTATTAAACAACCAGAAAACTCATTATTCAAAACCACCAGATGCAAAGAAATATGGGAAAATGAAGAGAGAACCTACCAAATTTTCAAGTCCACCAAAATGCATGAGCCCAATAGATGAGAACCTAAAAGTGACAATGATCACCCTAGCAAAAGAAATCAAGGAATCACTAGCCTGCAAGATTAAGAAATCTATAGATGATCAATTCAGTCAACTGAACGGAAAACTTTTACAACAGATGAAAAAATCCATTCAATTGGAACTAAGGGGAAAAAATGTTAGCCAGCCATAATAACAAAATTACACAGTTAGAAGAACGCATAGAGGAACTTGAGGAAAAACTACAAAATAACAATGACAAAAAAAGTCAAAAAGAAAGCAAGAGACAAAACATTGGAAGTAAAAGTTAGATATCTAGTGAACAAAGATAAAATAAATAGGGGGGGCCGGGTGGTGGCGCTGGAGGTAAGGTGCCTGCCTTGCCTGTGCTAACCTAAGGTTCCCCCAAGCCAGGAGTGACTTCTGAGCGCATAGCCAGGAGTAACCCCTGAGCGTCACTGGGTGTGGCCCCAAAACAAAACAAAACAAAAAAAGATAAAATAAATAATCTAAGAATTGTAGAAATACCAGAAGGGGAGGAAAAAGGGAAAGGAGAAGAACAAGTAGTGAGGGAATTAATAGCAGAGAATTTTCCCACCTCTCTGGAAAGAGACAACTGTACAAAACTCGGAGGCAAAAAGAATCCCTAAAAATATAGATCCTTATAGACCAAAAACAATAAATATAGTAATCCAACTGGCAAAAAAATAGAGAGAGATGAATTCTTTAAAGCAATAAGGGAGAGAAAAACCCTTAAATACAAAGAAAGGGACATAAGTATCAAACTAGATCTCCCATTTGAAACAATTCAAGCAAGAAGACAGTGGAGTGATATATTTAAACTACTGAATGAAAGAAACTTCCAACCTAGAGTACACTACCCGGCAAAACTCTTATTCATATGGGAAGGAGAACTAAAAACATTCTTAGACAAAAAAGAACATACATTATTTGAGCTAACCAAACCATCACTAAATGAACTTCTCAAAGGTGTACTACACAGTCCAAACCTCCCCCCCCCCCCGATTGTAACAACAGGCACTCTTCTCAATAAAATAACATAACAACCCTCTCTGGCAGTAATCTCCTTAAGTGTCAATGGGCTAAATTCCCCCATTAACAGACAGAAAACAAAAACCAGATATCTGCTGCCTCCAAGAAACACACTTAAAAGAACAGGACAGGCACAGGCTTAGAATTAAAGGATGGAAATAAAATTTTCAAGCCAATGGAAAACAAACATTTTGCAAATGGCTGATCAGTTGTCCCAAAACCATTTGTTGAAGAGGTTTTTCTTGCTCCATTTTGCATTTCTTGCCCCTTTATCAAATATTATTTGGTTGTATATCTGGGTCTCATACTCTGAATTCTGAAGTCTAGTCCACTGACCTGATAATCTGCCTTTATTTCAATACCATGCTGTTTTAATGACTATAACTTTGTAATAAAATTTAAAATTGGGAAAAATGATGCCTCCCATATTCCTTTTCCCAAAGGTTGCTATAGCTATTCATGGGGATTTATTGTTACAAATAAATTTTAGGAGTGTTTGATCCACTTCTTTAGTCTTCCCAATTCATGAGCAGGGATGTGCCTCCATTTTGTTGTGTTCCCTTTTATTTATTTATTTTTTATTTTTTTGGTTTTTGGGTCACACCCAGCAGCGCTCAGGGGCCACTCCTGGCTCCATGCTCAGAAATTGCTCCTGGCAGGCACGGGGGACCATATGGGGCACCGAGATTTGAACCGATGACCTTTTGCATGAAAGGCAAACGCCTTACCTCCATGCCATCTCCCGGGCCCCTCCCTTTTATCTTTTGAAGCAGGGTTGTAGTTTGCTTTGTACAGGTCTTTAACCTCTTTAGTTAAATTGACTCCAAGATATTTGAGTGTGTGTCACTAATGTAAGTGGAATTGTTTTTTTAATGTCCATTTCTTCTCTACCATTATTGATGTATATAGGAAGGCTATAGATTTTTACATGTTAATCTTGTAGCTTGCCAGTTTGCTATATGAATCTATTGTTTCTAGAAGCCTTTTTTTTTATAGAGTCTGTAATGTTATATACATACAGATGTATAATATCATGCTATCTGCAAACAGTGAGAGATTGATTTCATCCTTTCTTGTCTGGATGTCCTTAATATCTTTTTCCCTAAATTCCCTAATTTCTTCCCTACTTGCAAGAACATTTACTAGTATTTTGAATAAGGGTGATGAGAAAGGTCAGACTGTTTGTAATAGATTTTAGAAGTTAATATTTTAGCTTAAATTTATTGAGAATAATATTTGCCATTGGCTTGTGATAGATGGCCTTGACTATATGGAGAAAAGTTCCTTCCCTTTCCATCTTGATGAGTGCTTTTTTTTTTTTTTATCAAGAATGAATGTTAGAGCTCACCGAATGCTTTCTCTGCATCTACAACTATGATCATGTTTTTTTTTAAATTTTCCTTTTATTTATTTATTTTCGGGCCACACCCATTTGATGCTCAGGAGTTACTCCTGGCTAAGCACTCAGAAATTGCCACTGACTTGGGGGGACCATATGGGATGCCAGGGATCAAACCACGGTCCTTTCTTGACTAGTGCTTGCAAGGTAGACACCTTACCTCTAGCGCCAACTCGCCAGCCCCTAAAATTTTTCTTTTATTAATATTGTGTATTATGTTGAATTATTTACATATGTTCAACCATCCTTGCATTCCCTGAATAAAATCTACTTTGTAGTGTTGTATGACCTTCTTGATGAAGCATTGGATTTTATTTGCCAAAATCTTGATTAGGATCTTTGCTTCTGTGTTTATTAAGGATACTGGTCTGTAGTTTTCTATTTTTGCAATTTTCAGTCTGGTTTTGGTATCAAGGCTTCATAAAAACTATTTGGGAGTGTTCCTTATTCTTCAATTTCATAAAATAACCTAAAAATGATTGGTAGTATTTCCTCTAGAAAGATTTGAAAGAATTCATCTGGGCCTGGGCTTTTGAATACAGAAAGATTTTTGACAACCATTTTAATTTCCTCAGTAGTGGTGGGTCTGCTTATATATGCTAGATCATTCTGGTTTAACTATGAAGATTGTAAGAGTACAAGAATTTATCCATTTATTCCAGGTTCTTATGTTTTTTGGCAGAGCTTCTCAAAGTAGTCTCATAACTTTTAGAATCTCTTGCAGTATTAGTAATCTTAGTCTTTTCATTTTGTTAAAGAAAAAATAAGATTTTATTTGTCAGGTTTACTCTTTTTATTTATAACCCAGTTTATTAATTCTCTCTCCATTTCTTTGTTTTTCAAGTGGTTTATCAATCTTGTTTATTTTTTTCAAAAATAGCTCTGCTATCCTCCCAGCAGAGCTCCAGTAAATATGGAATATCTGAGGCTACACTTATACTTAAGATCAGTTAAAATAATCATACCTAGATTTTATTTATTGGGAACCTCTGAGGCCATTCCTAGTGTTACTTGTCCTCTTCTAGCAACTCAGATTTGATGCTTTCATGTTCACATTGTAGTACTTTTCAGGATTCTTGGTGTAGGGAGGTACCAAGATCACTTAATTTGAGGGTCATGAGAGGAGATCAATTTGAGACCTTACATGTGAGACACATATGCTTGACTCATTCAAACTATCTTCTAAACCCCAAGATTCAATGAAAATTGTATTGATGTAATATTGGCTTGAAAGGGAATAAATGTTTATATGTTTTAGAAATGCAACGTTCCAATCAGTGCTGTCAGGGATGTGGAGAGAAAGGAACTCTCATTCACTGCTGATGGAAATACTCTTTAGCCCAGTCTTTATGGAAAACAATACGTAGACTCCTCAAAAACTGGAAATTAAACTCCCATATGATCCAGCTATACCACTCCTAGGAATATACCCTAGGAATACAAAAATACAATACAAAAATCCCTTCCTCACACCTATATTCATTACAGCACTATTTAAAATAGCCAGACTCTGGAAACAACCAAGATGCCTTTCAACAGATGAATGGCTAAATAAACTGTTGTACATATGCACAATGAAATATTATACAGCCAAAAGGACAAATGAAGTCATGAAATTTTCCTGTACATGATGTACAGGGAATCAATTATGCTGAGTGAAATAAGTCAGGGGAGACAGAATATTCTCACTCATCTATGAGTTTTAAGAAAAATAATAGGCATTATTATAATAAATCTCAGAAACAATAGAGATGTGGGCTAGAAGGTCCAGCTCAAATATGAAGATCACCACAAGGAGTAATGAGAGCAGTTAGAGAAATAACTACAAAGACAACTATCACAACAATGTTAATGAATGAGGGAAGTAGAAAATCTGTCTCGAATACAGATGGGGGTGTATGGAGAGGATGGAGATTTGGGGCATTGGTGATAGGAATATTGCACTGGTGAAGGGGTGTTCTTTATATCACTGAAACACAACTATAATCATGTATGTCATCAAGATGCTTAAGTAAACATATTAAAAAAAGAAAAATATGAGGAACTTCCCCAAAAGAAATACAATGTTCCCACACACATATGTAACACAAGTGCCAATATTTCTCCATCATAGTGCTTTGGACTCTTGGAGACATTAATTCTGTGGTCAAGGCCTCAGGGTTTTATTTTATTGAACATTGTATATTAACTTAGTATATTTATTGATATAATATCTGAACATGATTATCTTGTAATTTTCCTTATGACTCATTTCACAGACTGACTCCCCAGTTTATTTCTGTCATAAGAAATGCAAGATTTTATTTTTTCTTATAGCTGAATAGATTCTATTCTGTACATATAACACATTTACTTAATAATTATCTGCATTGAGTACCTTAGTACTCAGACTTCAGGTCTTTGCTGTTGTAAATATATTTGCAATAAATAAACCTAAGTGTGCATATTTTTCAATATAGTGCTCTTGTGGCCTATTGTATATATAGAGTGTGAATGCTGGTCTGTTTTAAATATAGTAGTGCAATTGCTAGATCTTTCACTTGTTTTTAAAGAAATACTATTTTCCATAGAATGTAAAGCAATAAATATTGTCAGTGACAATAAAAGAGAATTTCTTTATCTACTTAAACATTTATTACCCTTAGATTTGCTGAGCTCTTACTAGTGTAAGAGGATAATTGCATTGACTTTTCAATTTGTAGTTCGTTAATACTGTTATGATAAGGATTTTATCATGTACATATTGGCAACTTACAAGATACTTTGTACCTAAATCTTGTTGGAATATATTCTATATTCTAGTAAAATTTTGCTCTATTTCAACAAAAATAAACCCAGCAGCTGTTTACTGTTAAAATAGGGAATAACAGACTTAAAAAATAGGGATATAATTGTTTTGTAAGAGTATTATTCAATAGGAGTAATGTAAAAGTTTCTTGTAATTTTTTTTTTATTTTAACACCTTGATTACATACATAGTTGTGTTTGGGTTTCAGTCATGTATAGAACACCACCCATCACCAGTGCAACGTTCCCA
>PVKC010026972.1:0-15933 GCA_004027635.1 Crocidura indochinensis
CCACCACCACCGTAGCTTCCGTTCACCAGTGTTCCCACGCTCCCTCCAGCCTCTCTCCAAATCTGAACCACCTGCTACCTTGAGAAGCATTTTTCAAAGTTCAATGGTCATAGTTTAGATCTTAGAATTTTAGTACTGTTGAGTCTGTGCTTTGGATATAGTGATAGTACATTCTCCCACATCACAGTTATAATAGACCCCTAAGTCCTGACCCCCATTACTTCTCTTTCCCATGTATTTTCTTCTTCCTTTCTATCTTCCTTTCTTACTCTTTCTTTCCTTTCTTTATTTTCTTTCTTCCTCCATCTCCTCTCTATACTCTAGGACCAATGGTGATCAAGGCATCCCCCACTTTGCTACATTACATTTTCTCATCCAGTTATTCTGTATATAACATGGGTAAATTAGATCATCTTATCAACAGCACTATCTGCAGTATGAAAATTTGAGATTAATTATATAGATATTTGAAAATAGATTGATTTGCATCATAAGATGCATGTCTCACATCAACTATCACATGATTTATTTTTATAGAAATAGTCACTGTTAAGCACACATAAAATGTCACTTTACTTATCTTACAGTAACCAGGTTTTCAGTTAATATCCTCTAAAATTTTGGTATATCTTGATGGAGGAGCTGATATATATATATATATATATATATATATATATATATATATATATATATATATATATAATATATATCTCACTGTTAGCTAAATTCACTGTTGTGAATTTGGAAATGAAATTTTTTCCACCTTATTTTCAGAAGATGTTAAAGGGATAGAGTACCATCCTAACTCTCTGAAAAATAAAGTTGTTTCTGCATGAGACTGAGGAAAAAAATCTCAGATGTACACTCTTGGGCCCAACTGTTAGTAAGACATTATTAGTAATGGACTAAATATGTAGGATTTGGAAGTCATGATTATAGTCTGGCTATATACCATTGGAAAAATTCATCAAAATATTTATTAAATCCTGTACATATGGTTCCATTCTGAGGCATGCATGAACGGCACCTAAAGACCATCTGACAGAGAGATAGTCCAGACCCAGTTGCTGATTTCTGTTATAGCTGAATTCTCGGAGGACCTATTTCAGTGATGCTTAAAATGTTTTCCAAGATGGTTAGAGAAGGTTTATTTCAGATTGTTAAAGAGGACGAATAAAATTAGAAGTCTGTCTCAGTAATATAGGTATCATGAATCTTGATGAATTGTAGTGAATATTTCAGTGGAGATATTTTTTCAAAGACATAAAAATGATAATTGCTGAATGCATTAATTTGAGATGGCCTATTTTCTCTCACACAAGACATAGTAAAAATTTAATGGATTTTTGAAGTATAAAATGACAAGTAATTATTAAAAACTTTTATAAAATTTTAATTAATAAACCTTCTAAATGTTGAAAAAAACATATATGAACATACGTTGGAGAATCAAAATGCAACCCAGAAAGATGTGGCAATTGAAACCATGCAACAAATACATGTGCACAATTCTTTTTTTTTTTTTTTTTTTTTGGTTTTTGGGCCACACCCGGTGATGCTCAGGTGTTACTCCTGGCTATTCGCTCAGAAGTCGCTCCTGGCAGGCACGGGGGACCATATGGGGAACCAGGGGATCGAACCGCGGTTGGTTCTAGGTTAGCGAAGGCAAGGCTGGCACCTTACCTCCAGCGCCAGCGCCCGGCCCCCATATGTGCACAATTCTTACTCCACTTTGCTTGCATGAATCTTTTGTTTCAAAGGCAGTAATATGAAGAAATGTTTTATTTAGGAGGTTTATTGTCTGAGTTACAAGCAGGATATTTACTATTTTTGTTAATAAAAAGCCTACTGAGAGTAAGTATAAGGTAACTGTATCTAATAAAAACTACATATTTTGGGAGCTGGAATGGTAAGGTTCAAGCGGTAAGGCATCTACCTTGAGTGTGCTAGCCTAGAACAAAACGCAATTCAATGCCCCCGAGTCCCATATATTCCCACAAGCCAGAAGTGATTTTTTAAATATATTTATTTAAACACCTTGATTAGAAATATGATTGCAGTTGGGTTTTGGTCGTGTAAAGAACACCCCCCTTCACTGGTGCAACATTCCCACCACCAATGTCTCAAATCTCCCTCCTCCTCACCCTACCCCCACCTGTATTCTAGATAGGCTTTCCACTTCCCTCATTCATTCACATTGTTATGATAGTTCTCAGTGTAGTTATTTCTCTAACTGCACTCACCACTCTTTGTGGTGAACTTCATGTCGTGAGCTGGATCTTCCAGCCGTCCTCTCTTTGTCTCTGAGGATTATTGCAAAAATGTCTTTTATTTTTCTTAAAACCATGATGAGTGAGAATATTCTGTGTCTATCTCTCCCTCTGACTTATTTCACTCAGCATAATATATTGCCAGGAGTGATTTCTGAGTGCAGAGCCATGAGTAACCCCTAAATGTCACCAGTTGTGGCCCCCAAACCAACCAGCCAACCAACAAAAAACTTACATATTTTAACAACATAGCTATGCTCATCTTATTTTAATGTAGTCACTTTTAAACATGAAGTGCCATTTAACATAAAATTTTTCATTGGTAGAATATGGACAACTTTTTAAAATTAAGGCATGTTTTGTCATCAATAAATGATTTTGAGGTAATTCTCTTAGTAGACAATGATATAAGGTGGACCACTTTGAATTTTTATTTAACCCTATATTTTAAATTTGGATAACCTGGACTTTTCTGATAAAAAATATATATATCCTCTAATCTTGATAAGTAGACATTTACCTTTGGGTGAAAGGAATCAGGCTTCACGTGAACTTGCTTAAGGCTTACTCTTGATTCTGTACTCAAGGATCACTCATGACTGGGGTTCTGGGGACTTATGAGGTAGCAAGGTTTGAACCTGGATCATAAACATGTAAGGCAAGCACCCTACCTGTTGTCCTTTTATTCCAGCCCCTGAAGTGGGCTTAATAAGATAAATGCTTTAATCAAGAAAACTTCTGAATTTTTCTCAAAGTAGGTAAATAAATGAATCATTGGTAGAATAAGCATGGCTTTGAATTTATTGCTTCCTGCTATTGTCCCTTCAAAACAGGCTTCCTAACTATAGCTTGTCCGTTGGATTATGAAGAAAGAACCCAGCACATTCTGACTCTCCTCGCGGTGGATGATGGCACCCCCACCTTTTCATCATCCCAGACTTTGACCATCACTGTCCTTGATGTAAATGATGAGGTGCCCATATTTAAGCAGCACCAATACAAGGCGACTGTTCATGAAAACCGAAATCCAGGGGAGTTTGTCACAAGAGTTGAAGCTACAGACAGAGACTCAGGTAATTAATATATATTTGCTTTTAGCATGAAACATTTATTTTCATATGAAAACTAAACATTTCATACTAAAAGCAAAAATTGACATAATTGAAGCTAATTATCTCTCAGAATAAAAAATATTGCCAACTCACATATTTTTACTACCTCTTTAATTAGGAGACTTGGAAAAACTCAGACACATAGAGGTTCCCTATTTTATACCTTTGTCTTGATTTTGAGTATTATTTATAGCAGAGTAATACATAGTAATTAACGTGATTTTTTTTAAGAATTTTTATTGTGATCAACATGAGTTATAAGTCTTTCACAGTAATATTTAAAGTGAATAGTGACTTTGAATCAGAGATATCCTCACCACTAGTGTTGTCCTCCCTCCAACCCTGTTCCCAGCACCACCCTCATTTGCCCCTCCACCCCAGACTGTTAGTATAACTGGTCCCCTTGGTGTTTAGCTTGTTGAAGACTGGGTATCAATTCTGTTGTTGTTGACTTTGGATTTGGTGTTGTTGTATTTTTTTAAATATATAGATCTTTATTTAAGCACCATGATTACAAGCAAGTTCATAGTTGGGTTTCAGTCATAAACAGATACTCCGCCTTCACCAGTGCAACAGTGCCACCACCAATGCCCACCCCCTCACCCCCCCATGCCTATATTCGAGAGAGGCATTCTACTTCTCTTATTCTTTAACATTGTCATGCTAGCTGTTAGTGTAGTTATTTCCCTAACAGCGTTCACCACTCTTTGTGGTGAGTTTCAAATTGTGAGCCTGTCCTTCTGGCCCTTCCAGCCTTAACTCTATTGTCTTTGGGCAATATAACAGTAATGTCTTTAATCTTTTTCAAAACACATAGATGAGTGAGAATATGTCTATCTCCCTTCCTCTGACTTATTTCACTCAGCATAATAGATTCCATTACACCCATGTAAAGGAAATTTTCATGACTTCATCTTTCCTGATGGCTGCATAATATTCCATTGTGTTTATGTACCACAGTTTCTTTTTTTTTTGATATGATTTTTATTAATTTTTATTGTGACCAAAGTGCATTACAAATCTTTCACTGCATCATTTATGGTACATAGTGACGATGAATGAGGGGCATTCCTACCACCAGTACTGTCCTCCCTCCACCCCTGTTCCTAGCATGCATCCCATATCTCCCTCCATAATCCCCTCCCCACAGAATGCTAGTGCAACTGGTCTTGACTTTATAGCTTGTTGTAGATTGAGCATCCATTCCACTATCATTGGAGATAAAAGGATAAGAAAAAAGGGAGAAAAACAATTAGGTTACAACTACCAAAAAAAGAAAGAGAGAAAAAAGAAAAAAGAAAAAAAGTGGAAGAAAAAAAGAAAAAAAAATGCACCTGGCAAATAAAAATAAATCACCCAATAAAAACCACAAGAGTGAAAAACAAAGAGAAAAGTGGAAGAAAATAGAGAAGGAAAATAAAGTCAAAGACTAACAAATTGAAACAAAATAAGAAAAAGTAGGGGTGCTGGAGTGGAAGGATTTGGCTTTCCCCCAACTTTTTTTTTTTTTTTTGCATAGGCACATTAAGCATTGGAGAAGAAAGGAAATTCCTGTGGCCTAAGAGATTCAGGGTTTCTTCGTCCTTGAAGCATATCATCATGGGATCAACCCATGGCTCCATATATACTCATTACCCCATCCCAAAGGCTTTTCTGTGGTGCCAGGAAACTTTCCTCTCAGTTGTGTGTAAGAAAATCAAGCCACTGTAGCTAGTGATCTTGGTATTTGCTCAGGTTATAGGTTAGGGTCTAAGATAGAATCTTTACGGTTCTAGAGGTTCCTATCCATCATTGTTGTTGTGTTCAGACTTCTGTAACACTTGCTCCCTGTTTTTGTTCAGCCCCTAAGCCGAAGCCTAAGATATTATGGATCCAAAGGTTCTTCTCAGTCTCTGTTGTCCAAGTTGGGCCTCTGCAATAAGATATCTTGTTGTTGTTGTTGTTGTTGTTGTCCTGGGCTATAGCCTAGGGTAGGGTTTTCCTTATTGGTCCCAAGGTAGGTTCTGTTCAGTCACGGTTGTCAAAGTCAGTTTTGTGTTGTTGGTGCTCTTATTTTTCACAGCTCAAAGGACGATACCTCTTCTTATTTCCATTTAGTGTTAGGTGATGTGATAGGACAACCTGGTCTTAGGTCAAGTTGTCCTTTCCTCGTTATCATATCAAAACTGGCACAAGTTGGTGCTAGAGCAGTGTTATAAGTCTCCCAATGGAGCTTAGTTCCTGGTGGTGTTGCCTGGAGCTGTATCAGTTCTACATCTGGGATTTGGGGTTTGGGATTGGACTAACACTCCAATCTCCTGGAGACTGCGTTGTATCCACATGGCACATGTTCAGGATGGGAGTAACCCTTCTGCTATAAAAAGTGTGAATTCTTATCCCTGGAAGATGAGGTCTAGTTTCTGTGTCTATGGTCCCCCTGCTTTTTTTTTTTTTTCAGGTACCACAGTTTCTTTAGCCATTCATCTGTTGAAGGGCATCTTGGTTTTTCCAGAGTCTGGCTATTGTAAATAGCACTGCTAAGAATATAAGTGTGAGGAAGGGATTTTTGTATTGAATTTTTGTGTTCTTAGGGTACATTCCTAGGAGTGGAATTGCTGAATCGTATGGGAGTTCAATTTCCAGTTTTTTGAGGAATCTCCATATTGTTTTCTATAAAGGCTGGTGTTTAAGTCTGATCATTTTTATTTCTACTCAATGTTTATATGATTGTTTAATTCTAGTACCATCCATTTCCCCCCCTCAATTTATGAGGTAGAACAAGATGATTCAAGTTATTTGGTTCTGTTTGAAAAGAAAAAAAAGATAATGAAAAAAGAATAAAACCTCTAGACAGACTCCTCCTGGTTTTTTTGTTTGTTGGTTTTGTATTTTCTATTTTGGTTTTTGGATTTTTCTTTATTCTTTTTTTGGGGGGTGGGTCACACCCAGCAGTGCTCAGGGGTTACTCCTGGCTCCACACTCATCACTCCTGGCAGGCACAGGGGACCGTATGGGATGCCGAAATTCGAACCAATGACCTTCTGCATGAAAGGCAAATGCCTTACCTCCATGCTATTTCTCTAGCCCCATGGTTTTTCTTTTTTCATCTTCTCTTCTTTTTATTTTTCAACCATGATTTATTTTTTGATTTGATAACAGAATTGGATAGATTGCCATTTTTTAGAGTGAAAATTCTCTTGAGTACAAGAAGGCGAATATTTATTCATTTTTTCTTTGTATCACATAATGAGAGAGAGTGCCTGCAATTGGATCTTTGACCTGACACTGATTTAAGCTGTGTGTCTTTGAGCAAATTAATAGTACTCTCTGTTCTTTGGTCTGCTTATCTGTAAAATAGGGATAATGATAGTATCTCCTTCATAGTTTTATTTTGAATATAAATGAATTAATTCACAAAAAGATCCAAAATCAGTATCTGACAAAATTAATGATAAATAAATGCTAACTTTATTACTAGTATGACTATTACTATTAATCAAATGTAAAATGCTGCCATGACTAATAATCTGTATACTTACTAGGATATATTTTCAATATCACTTTTACTATTTGTAATTTAAGGTTTAGAAAATAAAAACATTATGGTTTTATTTTAAACAAAAGAATTTACCAAAAAGTGTGAAGCATTTATTATTAACATATTCCAAAATTTTATTATTGCGTTAATACAAATTATCTAATCAACACATCAGTATTTTATAATTTTAAACTCACATGGTATATAATATGTAGAAATATATAATCATTATGATTTATCTTTTTGCAAGCATTATTCATAGTTTCTATAAAAATAAGAGCAACAATGATATTTTTCTTCTAAATTATACACAAAAAATAGGTAAACAAAGATAGGTTTCCGTGATTTTTAAAACTATGTTGCCTATTTTAGATGATTTTGGGAAAACACATTTTAATAAAATACACATAATATAGATTTGTATACACAAACTATTTTTAAGAATTAGACGAACTTTCTTTCTTTTGGCCAGAGTGGGGCAGTGTGATCAAAGAGTTTTCTGATATACTCAAATACAAATGACGATCCTGGTAGCCAGGCCCATACTTTTTTGTACATTCATTTTGTAGGCTTCTCGCAGTTATCTGTTAGGGTGAGGGAAACAGTGGAGAACTGACACAAGCTCTCTGTTACGCAACAGTTCTAGCTCACCAATATTCTGTGTATGTCCATCGGTGGAAAGAGTTCTGGGCCACAAAACCCACTTGCTAAACTGGTCATGGATGTGTTGTGACAGTGTGGTACATGGATATTTTTTGCTTTCTCTTCCTTGAATTTTAGAAATTTTATCTTTTCTAAAGATTCTTCCATAAGAATTTTTATTTTTGCTGCTTTAATGTTTGAAAAGGGAGACTCTGTCTTTCTGTCTCGGTCTGTCTGCCTCTCTGTTTCTGTCTCTGTCTCTGTTTCTCTCTCTGTCTCTCTCTCTCTCTCTCTCTTTATCTCTCTCTGTGTAGCAAGAAAAAATGATTTACCTTAAAGACACTTTCCTATTTTGACTATCAAATTTCCTTATGGTAGTATTTTTCTCTTTTTTTCAATAAATAGGTCTGAAACCTGTTCCTTGGGTTGAAAGTTCATTCTGTGGAGATTTTGGATTTTGAACTGATAATTTAGATGAGACGCTCCTGCTTTTCTGGCTTTGTGTTTTGTGTGTTTGAAATAATTCCGAACATTTGTGAGTCTTTCATACTGTCACATGCTTTGGAGTCAATTTTGTTTAAGTACATATGAATTTGTGCATATGCCTAAGTTTTTTTTAACTTAATCCTTTCAATTTACTTAAGTTTTTGATTGTTCACAAAATAAAAAGAAATGAAAAGCAGCTATGCAAGGGCATTAAATGAAGGTCCTGTTTTTGATATAGTTGGCATCACAATGGAATTTATTAATAGCTTCCTCTATAGTATGTAGTTTTTAAAATAATATATCATAACTTATTACTAAGAAGCTTGACATATGTCTCTAGTGTTTCTGCCATGCAGTTTTTAAAAATGCAAGCCCATGGTGGTATTTGCCTTTCAAAACCCATAGGAATTAGGGCACTTAATGTCTATGATGTATGTCTTGCAGAAGTCCTAACAGGAATTTGGGTGTTTGTTAATTTTTTTTTAAAGGTAAGAAATAAATACCAGGTTTTAACTAAGATATTAAAACTATTCCAGCATTTGGTACCACCAACAAGAGCTCCATTGTTAGTGGGAAAGCCCTTAGGGCACTCTTTCTTTAAATTCCTGGATGGAAAGGAGGGTGACACATTGACTCTGTAGAGGTGAATCTAAAATACTGCAAGAATGCATGGCCACTCCAAAATATCAATGTATAGAATGAAGTCTCATTCTGTATTCTGAAAAACAAGGATATATTTTCTTAAGGCTAGAAAGACAGAACAGGGATTAAGACACTTGTTTTGCATGTCACTAATCCTGGTTTGAATCCCTACAACCACATTTGGTCCCCCCAAGCACTGCCAGGAATGATCTCTGAGCACTGGAGTGACCTGAGCTCTGGGTGTGTTCCTCCTTCTCCAAAAATTGAAAAAAGATAAAGCAAAGATGTGTTCTTTGAGTTTATCTTGAATGAATTCTACTTATAATTTCCTGGAAAATGTTTCTTGTGGAAGAACAACTGAACTTCATACATGGATGGAAGGGGCCACAGAAACATGATAGCTTTCCTGCAGTCCTACAGGATGTAATACATTACTCATTGTAGGATGCTAGTATACACTAAGTATTAATATGTGAAAATAAATCTTAGAATTAATGAATTTGACTAAGTGTTCCTTAGATACTTAATACTCTAGTACTCTATTAAACAGGACTAACTTTGTTAATCAGCTTATGCCATAGGAAATTATAGAGTACCAACTCCTTCTAAAAGGAAATTTTCTTGGACTTATAGCAAAGAATAAAGACTACAGATCCTAAAGTACTCAAAGGTATGTCAGTTTGTAAAAATAATTTATTAAGAGTTGGCTACTCATTTAAAAAATTAATTTCTTTATAGAATGATCGTTTCTTTCTAGAGAGAGCGACTCATAGCTGCTGATTTAGTGTCACTCATTGATTTCATTGCTTGATACTCAAAAAAGATATTTTCCCATCCTTTGACCAACAAATTTGCCTTCAGCTTTAGGTTTAACTCAATTCAGCCAAATAAGAAGAAAACAGGACTAGACTCATAATATTCTCTCTCTCTTTTTATTTGGCCCTGATTTTAGAAACTTTTTGATTATATCAGAATCTTAAAAGGAATTTAGGATTGAGCCAGGCTATTTGCCATTGAAGCCTTTGTTCCAAGTCATGGAGATTTGTGCACCACGCAGGCTTCACGGGACCACCAGCAACTTGGGCTGAAGCACTAACGCCTTACAGACACTCTCTTTGCCTTTCACCCACGTGGGGTTACCCCCATTAAGTAGACATCTCAGAGAGGATTTCCTGCACATCATCTCTTGGCTTATTCCAGGATAGGAAGAAAGACTTTGCTACTCTTTTGAAACTCAAAGCTATTTTCAAGTTGGATTTTTATAGCTTTTTATTGATTGAGAGTTGATTCAGATTATGGGTTTTTCTTTGAATGGGCAAGTAGTTAACATTGATATCTGCTATGCATGTGGGTCTGGTCTTCAGGGAGATTAATGTTAGGGTTTCTGTAAGACATTCTGGTTTTCTAATTATGACTTCAGATGTGAGTTTAGTCTCAGCCTATAATTTTCTTCAGTAATTTTCTAATAGTGAAAGGAAGTCAACATGAAGGACCAGGGATTAAAGTTATATAGAATGACAGAAATAATAAAATTTGAAGTCTTTGAAAAAGTCAGAAATATGGGGAATAGTAGTTAAAGATCATTGGATAATAACTGAAATATTGAGAAATTTTAGAAAATATAAAAATCTGAGTTTCTGTTTAAAAAGTTGCAGACATATTCTATATAGGAATAAAAACTATAAAATCATATGTATAACATTCTTAAATAATGCGTGATTCTTGATAAAACTCATATAATAAGGGAGCAAAGTTTTTTATAAAATAAAAGGCCCTCAAGTTGAAATGTTCCAAGTTGGAACTCCATAGAACCTCCATCAAGACAAAACCTGTCCCTGCAAAATTTATAGTAGTATTTTTAAAAACTAACATTTGGTTTGGCATCTGATGTGGCTCACCAAATATTTAAGGCAGAAGGAAAGTAAATGGCAAAGGATATTTTGCCAGTTTTATAAAATATGAGGACAAAGACAGGGAAAACAGACATTGATGCTCATATTTTGAAAGTATTTATATATACCTATATATGTGTTTTTGTAGATATCTTTCCTATAGTATAGATTGTGTGATTAAAATTTGGTTTAATGAAAGAGCTTTAATGAACTATTATGTACTAATGTACTACAGAGTTTTAATGTACTAGAATATACTAATGCCTAACATTGAATGAAATGTTTGGGTACCCTATTACTTTTTACATAGGGAATAAATGGATAATATATTATGAAGATTTTTAAGATAATTAAAAAGCATACTAATTACCTCAAATATAATTTTTAATTGGCATAGTAAGACATAGACATCTAATATGTAACACTAGCATATAATCCCTTTCCATTTATTGGTCATTCCTATATATGATTGAAAATCTATTTTAAGATGGGGAACGAACATAAAGTATAGTAATAAGCAATAAAAGAAAGGAAATATAATGATTGTCTTACTATGCTATTAATAGTATTCTTTAAAACTAAAAAAAGATACTAAAAAGTATTCTTTAAGACTAAAGAACAGGGCCAGAATAAAGCACAGTAGGTAGGGCATTTGCCATGCATACAACTGACCCAGGTTTGATCCCTGGCATCCCATATCATCCTTTGCGCCTGGCAAGAGTGATTTCTGAGCACAGAACCAGGAGCAACCTCTGAGAGCCATTGTGTATAGCCCCCAAAATATGACAAACAACAACAACAACAAAGGAAACTAAAGAACAGGGTTCCGAGGCAATAGTACAGTGGGCGAGGGCACTTGCCTTGCATGCAACCAACCCAGGTTCAATCTCCAAAATCTCCTCAGGTCCCTTGAGACTACCAGGAGTGATTCCTGAGTGCAAAGCCAAGAGTAATCCTGATCACCACCAGGCATGGCCCTAAAACAAACAAAACAAAAACAAAAAGAAGAAAAAAACCCTGAAGAACAGGATTTCACCTTTCATTAAAGTGAAAAATCATCTCTTCAATTTTATATTATATTCTTATCAAAGCGTAAAAATAACATATTTAAGATGCACAAAATAGCTAAGATATATTTTATGTTATCTAATCTATCTAGATTCTTGTCAGTTAAAAAAAGAATATAGGAAAATGAAAGGAACTTGAGTATAATGTAAATAAACTCGTGTAAAATGTAAATAAGCTACAATGGCATGGAATAAACTCATTAAATATAATGGTGGAATAACCAGAGTGGAAATGAAGTGATACTTTTCTCAGGGGATAAATGAAACCACAAAAATATGGGAAGGATTATTTTCAAAATGTATAGTAACATAGCGCTACATTTCTCACACCCTATAGGAGCCTGTATATACCAAATGAGATCAAAAGACTGAATCTAAGCAGTTCTATGTACTTGCATCCTGTGCTGAGAATTAAGAAAGTGCCGATCTAAAGAGGTGGTCACTTGCCTTATAAGCTTACTCTGATGCCATTGGATCGCAATCAGGGGTGCAAGAAGAAGTAATTAGGAATATGCTGTAGGGTTGCCCACTCATAAGAAATTTTTTATGGGAGGGAAAAAATCTTAAGCATTCACTGTGGGGAAGTCTCATAAGACTTTTGAAAATCAAGCATTTTAGCTCATGAGGCTTTTATTTAATGAGAACAACTAAAAAAAAGTGTTTTGTTTTGTTTTATCTTACTTTGAAGGCTATTTATGCTTCTTGCCTTTTTTTTCATCATTGGACTAATATGTTTATAGCGGAGGGAAAAGAATAATAAAACAGACAAGTGGATTCCAAAGAGAAAATAGCTAAGTCTTTCTTCGTATTTCCCCTAAGGAATCAACGCCAAGCTTCAGTTTGAAATTATGCCAGGTGCTTCATTTGGGCTGTTCCATATAAATCCTGACACAGGAGAGGTCGTGACGGCAACAACCCTTGACAGAGAAGCTCAGGAGGTCTTTACCCTTCAAGGTAAGAGGTCACTTGACTATGTTTTTTACAAAAAGCTTGGCCACAGGGGTTTCATGGTAAAATTTCACCTTTAAGTAGGATGTCTCAAAATGGAATGTTTTGGAGCCAGAAAGATCTAGTTCAATGGAAAAGAATAGATGGGAAATCTGTATTTGATCCCTGGCAACTTGTCCCCTGAGGATCCCTGGCAGGGACCCTTGAGGGCCAAATCAAAAGCCCCTCTGCACTGCTGGTTTAGCTCCAAAGCAATAACAAAAAAAGTAATAGTGAATAAAAAATAAAGTAAGATTGAGCTCTTGCTATGAACGCAGTGAGTTGGTCTGGTGTAAGGAACAGAGATCTGAAGGAGCAGCTGTCACCTTCCATCTTCTGTGTTCTTTCATTTGCTGTCAGTGCTTGTGCGAGATGGGGGTGTCCCTTCATTGTCTGCCACTGCAATGATTCTCTGCTCTGTGGATGATGACAACGATCACCCTCCGAACATTATCACCCCTGTTCACGACATTGAGGTCATGGAAAACCAAGAGCCAGGGCTCATCTACACGGTTTGGGCCACTGATAAGGATGCTGACAATAATGGAGTGGTCCGGTTTCAGATCATTGGTAAGTACTTAATCTATGAGATTCCGTCCCAAAAGACTGCTTAAGCAGATCTCCTTTTTAGTGATGATTCTCTGTTAAGGATCTGTTGCAATGTTGACCAAAGGCAGACATGCCCAGAGAGAACTGATCAATGTGTGGTTTTGTTCCTCTTCCTCCCGTCTCATAGTCTCTTTACTTTGCACACTGCCTTCTAAATTTGTTGAAAATCTGCCATCAGGGGCCAGAGAGACAGTATAGCTGGTAGGGTGCTTGCCTTGCATGCCACCGATCCAAATAGATCCTGAGTGCAGGGTTAGTCAGTAGAAAACCGGTTGTACCCTCTGCCAAAAAAAAAAATGAATTAATAAAATTTTTGTCATCAATTCTTCTGACCTTTTTGATAATAATATTAGAGAATGTATTGATGGAACAGATTATTTTCAGTCTATGCTCTTTTTCTTTTTAATTCTGTGGAATCATTTACTCTTTTGAGAAGACAAAAACTTTGAGAAGTGAAAAGCACAAAGAGATCCACAAACCCCAGGTTTGAGCACTAGCATAGCACACAGAAACTCACAACCAAGTCCCAAAAGTCAAGGTTGCCGGGAACTTTTACTCCACAAGATAGTTTTATGATCTTACATCCTTTGAATCAAAGGTTTAAGGACTGCTGCTGGAATGGCAGTATTAGCAGATTCAGCAGGAGAGACCATACCTCATTTATTTTTAAAAAATAGTCATTGAAAAAAATGAAAAAAATTGAAGAATCCATGTCTTTAAATGTTTATCTGGGTGCATGCAGAATGATAGAAATTTGTGAGTGGGGGAGAGGGATGCTTACGAGTGTTTTTATCAGAGGGAAGCTATTTAAATGCTAGTAAAAATAAAGTGAAACTGACTCCTAGAAGTGACCACTCCCTCTTTACTAAAAATGCTGTACCCAAGCCATGCTTTCTGTATGTCCATTTTCCTTCAAGTGACAATGGCTTTATTGTCCTTTATTGCCTGAGTGTGGAAATGTTATGTTACTGTATAGGATATATGCATTTTATTACAAGCAAAAATAGTACACAAAACTCTGTTGTATATGTCCATTTTCCATCAAATAAGAATGGCTTTATTGTCTTTTTTTGCCTGAGGATAGAAAAGTTACAAAAGACAGGGGGCTCTCTCCAAATCCTGTGACCCCTGCCTAGTTTTGAATTTAATGGTTCTGTTTTGTGCATTTCTGCAGTTGAATACTTAGTTGGTCCCCCTTGACTTCAGAAATTTGCTTTATCCTACATTTCTAGACAAGTTTTCCCAAAGCCCTGATCCAATGATCCTCTTGGAGTTTCCTGGATCTTTTGAGGTTATTAACTCCCACAGGCACATTCCTACTGAGTCACTTTGTGTTGAAGTCATTTCTTCCTATGGAGTCATTTCTTCCTTCAACTACAATCAACACCACAGCTTATCTCTTTCTTGATCTGTATCCTAGATCTAAGATCCATTCAAAAGCATTGTAAAAAGTAAAACAGTTGCTCTCAAACAAACTGTCAAACTATCCCCTGATTTTGATTGAGGCGCCATGATTTTCAATATGTCACAGTTTTTATCTGTACATTTAGTCAGCACACCAACCACCGGAGTGATTTTTGAGCACAAAGCCAGGAGCAACTCTGAGCACTGCTGGGTGTGGTTAAAAGTCCTACACACCAAAAAAGAATTTTCAGCACTAATCCCAGGGAGTTTCATGACTTGATGCTTTTGCTTATCTCCAAAATTTGTGCTTATCAATTGCCAAACTTCTCTCATTCCTTTCCACTAACATGCAGGACACCTTGTCTCTGCCTCTCTAAGTTCATTGTAGCCATTATTTTCTCTTTTTTTCTGGGAGACATTTAGACTTCTCTCTTTGACTTGGAACCTTTATTTACATTAAAATTAGTTTTAATGTTATACTTAATGTTAAAGCAATTCTTGGCTATTCTTATTCAAGATTCTGGATCCTTCTGTGTTTCCTGGTGCTGTGTACATTTGATTTTCACATTGTACCTTAATGACTTCATACTAAGCTATCCTTCGTTCAAAAATAAACTTTTGGGTGCTAGAATTGTATCTTATGCTTCTCATATTCCAAGCATCCAGAACAATGCACATAACAAGTTACATAAATGCTTGTGGAATGAATGGATTACATTATCAACCACAAATGCCACAAATATGTAGGTTTGTTTGACCATTGCTATGTTTGGTACAAATGGACCATGTCTTATGACCAAATGTAAATGCACTTAAGTCCCTTCTCAATCTCCAATAGTACTTTAAGCCATTGCTTTTTCTTAATGTCATTCAACTTTTCCCCCATATAATATGATAAATTCTAAAATATGTCTCCACCGCTGCAAATAGTGTCCTTCATATAACTTCATCTTTTCATCCAAGGCAAATGGCCTATAGTCCCTAAACCATATTCTTTCCTGACTAATTTTCAATGTGACTTTAAAATATATTTGAAAGCTTTTTTTTTTCAATTTCAGTGTTCATATTTGGGGGATGGTGGTAACGGTTTGGCTACACACAGCTGTGCACAGGGCTTACTCCTGGTTCTGTGCCCAGGGATCACTCAGGGGTCAAATTCAGGACTTACACTTGTTTTTTTGTTTTGTTTTGTTTTGTTTTTTATTTTGGTTTTTGGGTCACACCCGGCAGTGCTCAGGGATTACTCCTGGCTCCATGCTCAGAAATTGCTCCTGGAAGGCACGGGGGACCATATGGGGCACCGGG
>PVKC010026973.1:0-15933 GCA_004027635.1 Crocidura indochinensis
GTAGACCTGTCAGTTTTTCCTTTAAGACTGGTTTATCATCTGTGAAGTTTTTAAGCTGTTGCTTATCCATGAAGTTATGTATTTTTCCTTCATACCTGAATGTGAATTGGGCTGGGTGCAGTATTCTCGGTGAGGCATTCATTTCATTCAGTCTTGTCACAATATCCCTCCACTTTCTTCTGGCCTTGAGAGTTTCTTGCGACATGTCTGCTGTAAGTCTTAGGTATGCTCCTTTGAATGTAATTTCCCTTTTAGACCTTGCTGCATTCAGTATTCTATCTCTATCTGTGGGATTAGTCATTGTAATGATGATGTGTCTGGGGGTGTTCTTTTTGGGGTCTCGTTTGGCTGGTACTCTTCGTGCATGCAGGATTTGGTTGCATGTAGTTATTAACTCTGGTAGTATGTTTTTGATGATGTCTTTGACAGTTGATTCTTCCTGGTGATCTCCTACTTGGGTCTCTGTGACTCCAATGATTCTTATGTTGCTTCTTTTGGGTTTATCAAAGACTTCTATTTTCATCTGTTCACATTCCTTGAGTACTTTTTCCATTGCATGCTCGTTTGTCCTAAGGTTCTTTTCTCATTTCTTCTGCTGTGTTGAGATTTTCTGCATCTCATCTTCCAGTAGTCCGATTCTCTCCTCTGCTGCTTTTACCTTGCTGTCGAGGGCATCCACTGATTTTTTCAGTTGAGCTACCATATTTTTCAGGCCTACCATTTCAGTTTGAAGTTTTCTGAGTTCTGTCTTTGTGTTCTGTTCAGCTCGATCTATGCTTTCTTGGAGTTTTACAAACATATTCCATATTTCTATTTTAAATTCCTTATCCGAGAGGTTAAGCCGATGATTGTGATTTTTAGGGTCATCAAGCCGTCATCTTCATTCTCAGTGCCTAGTGTTTGCTTACGAGCTTTCTGCATTGCTGCTCTAGTAGTATGGTTTATCCTGTGTGTTGTGATGGGGGTTATTGGTTAGAAAGAGTGCGTGGCTGCGAAGCAAAGCGCCACGCTCTTCTGGGGTGCCAAGAAATCCAGTAGAGCAATTTTCTTGCAAGCATCAATCAAACATCAGTTCAGTTCTTCAAATCCTTACAGGAATAATGCCTGAGCACTGCTGGATGTGAAAAAATGCCCCTCAAACACACACACACACACACAACCACAGTGGTGGGATATTGTGACAAGACTGAATGAAATGAATGCTTCACTTAGAACACTGCACCGAGCCCAACTCACATTTAGGTTTGAAGGAAGGATGCATAACTTCATGGGATAAGCAACATTTCAGAAACTTTACAGATGAAAAACTACCCTTAAAAGAAAATCTGAAGGTCTACTTTAAGACAAGGCAGCCCAACACCAACAGATACCACCAAACTTATACACAAAAATGATATTAAATCCCATGACTATCATCTTACTCAACCTCAATGGACCAAATACATCAGTTAAGAGGCACAGAGTGGCAAAATAGTTTAAAAAGATGAATTCAACCATCCTCTTCTGCCTAGAAGAAACACATCTGACTAGTCATAACAAAAATAGACTCAAAATCAAAGGCTGGAGGAAAATCGTCCAAGTAAACAACACTGTCAAAAAAGCTTGAGTGGCCATATTTCTATCAGAGGACAGAAACTTAAGACTCAGAAAAGTTGTAAGGGACAAATATGGCCACTGCATACGAATTAAGGGATATGTGCAACAGGAAGAAACCTCACTATTAAACATAATCACAAATATGAGAGACCAGCAAAATATCTAACACAGTTACTGACAAATTTGAAAGAGGACATTAACAATAACACAATAATCGTGGGAGACTTCAACACTGCCCTGTCAACACCTGATAGGTCAACGGGACTGAAATCCAAAAAATATATACTAGCCCTGAAAAGAGTAATGGAAGATAGAGGCCTATACACACACCACACACACACATACACAAACCCACACACACATACACACACACGCACACACACACATACACACACACGCACACACACACACATATATATATATATTTATATATATATATGTATATATACTAGCCCAGAAAAGAGTAATGGATGAAAGAGGCCTATACACACATACACACGCATATTTATATGTATTATATATATTATGGATTATATATATATATATTATGCTGAGAGAAATAAGTCAGAGGGAGAGAGATAGACACAGAATAGTCTCACTCATCTGTGGGTTTTAAGAAAAATTAAAGACATTACTGTAATAAGGTCCAGAGACAATAGAGTTAAGGACTGGGAGTGCCGGAAGGAGTGGTTCACAATTTGAAGCTAATTAAGAGAGAGTACAGTTAGAGAAATAACTACACTACAACAGTTAGAGAAATAACTACACTAACAACTATCATGACAATGTTAAAGAATGAGAGAAGTAGAACGCCTGCCACAATACAGGCAGGAGTGGGGGAGGAGGGTGGGCATTGTTGGTGAGAATGCTGCACTGGTGAATGGGGTATTCTGTTTATGACTGAAACTCAATTACAAACATGCTTGTAATTATGGTCCTTAAATAAAGATTTATATTAAATTTACATTAAAAATAAAATAAAATTATAAACAAAGAATACAATAAAAACACACACACAAGAACCACAGAAAAGGGAAAAATGCTATGTTTTTAGTCCCTGTGAACTACTAAACTACAGCTCTCATATTCATTATATTATTATGTGATGCTTGCAATTAATGAATTTGAACTTTTAAAAGATTCATGGTATTTCCTGTTTCATGGAAGAAAATTGAAAATTCTTACTTAAACTTATAATAGGTAATATTAAAAATTATATCCTAAGGTCCTATGTTTGGCCTGCCTATCATTTTGTTTACAACTTACTTGCATAATTTAGTAGAATCATTTACTTTATAAGTGGTTTAATATAAATTATTGCTGAAGAGCTACAAAATGGTCTGCAAATGGTACTTTGCAGAATATCTGTTATGTGCATTTGTTAAAATAGAGAGACATTTCTTAGAAATTATAAAATACAGTAGCTGTGAGACCACCCAGACACTGTATTCCCAAACCACATATCCAGGTTTGAAGAAGCAGGGTAGTTGTGAAGAAATAATACCAAGCCAGTCAGGAAAAGATGAACATGACTTCTATGTCCATTTGCTTCATGCTCTCTCTGCCTACTCAGAATTCCAGAACTCCTTCTATTTACTATCCAGAACAAAATTCACTAGTGTGGGTCAGGGTAGAATGATGGAGGTAGGCTTTTACATATCAAAGAAAGAAGTTTTAGGAAGAAGGAATTTGGGGTTGGCATCTAGGTTTAATTTTGCACATTTCCATGAACATGAAATGCTTATTTCTTTCCTTGTTTCATCCTAACTCATTGCCATGGGAATATCAGTAAGCTGTCATACATGATATATAGTGAAGGACAGAATCAGCAGACAGAGAGGTGTTCCATTATAAATTATAAATTATAAAGAACACTACATATGTGTGAATTTGAATGTAGATATAAAGCTTGCAGTTGTAAAATATATCTTATGCTGTAATTTGAACATTATATCTGCTATATATGTATGTATATATACATATATTATAAACTTTATGTATATAAGCTATCAGTCTAGCTTATATCCAACTAGAAAGGCAATAGCTTTCTAGTAAAAAATTTCATTTCATTTTCCCTCAATTCTTAGAAGCTCCTTTTTGACAAATTGGTGCAATTATTCACTTAGTTTTAATCTCCTGAAGTAGATCATGAACTTCCAAAGGGCAAAGTCTTTGTTATCTTCTCTGTACTCTGTGGTACTTACCAATGTTCTTAATGTAAGACAAGTGTTCCATAAATATTAAATGGCTGAATGGAAATTTTCCAAAAGTTCTGCTTTCTGTAGAATATTTTATACCCTTCCTTTCACTTCTCAGGACCTCTCTCAGTTACTAAATTAGCATTCCAATTAAACAGGAATCTCACTCTGGGTCTACTGCAGAGCCTTTATCAGGTAAAGCTGAAAATTTTGAAATGCTTTGCTACTAAAAGCAAACTCAGAGTGGATTAAAGATATTAATATTGGACCAGAATCCTTCTTTAAAATAATACATTTATTTTATCACATGGTTACAAACATGTTCATTGTTGGGGTTCATTTATAAAATGTACACTCCCCTTCAAAAGTGAAACCTTCCAGCCAACAATGCCCTCCATCTTCTTCCTCACCCTCTGTCTGTCTTTGAGACAGGCATTCTATATTTCTCACTCACTGTCATTTTAATGCTAGTTGTTAATGTGGTTATTTCCTGAACTTCACTCATCAATATTTATGCTAAGCTTCATATCAAGGAACAGACCTACTAGCCCATATCTCTATTTTCTCTGATTATTATTACAATACTATCTTTTATTTTTCTTAAATTTCACAGATGAATGAGACTATTTTAAGTCTCTCTTTATTTCATTCAGTAAAATAGATACCATGTCCATCCATTTATGGGAGAATTTTATTTTTTCTGACTGCTGCATAGTATTTCATTGTGTATCTGTACCACAGATTCTTTAACAATCTGTTGTTCGTCACTTGGGTTGTTTTCAGATACTAGTTATTGTAAATAGTGCCTCTATAAATATAGGAATGCAGAGGCCATTTTTGTAATTTTGTGTGGTCCTATGGTATATCCCTAGGAGTGGTATAGCGGAATAATATGGCAGCTCAACCTTCAGTGTTTTGAGGATTATTAATATTGTTTTCAGAAAGGTTGAACTAGATGATATTCTCACCAACAGTCATTCCTGTTCTTTGTGATGTGTGCCAGTCAGTGACATTTGATAATGCCTCATTGTTGTTTTGATTTGCATCTTCCAGATAATTTGAGATGTAGAGCATTTTTCATGGACTTTTTATCGATTTGATTCTTTTTTGAGAAAATATCTTTTCCTTTCTCCCCCCATCTTTTTGATGGTGTGAGATGTTTATATCTTTTTTAAATTCTGTCAATATATTGTATCCCTTAGATATTAGCACCTCATCTGATGTGTATTGGAATAGTTTCTCTCATTCCTTGGTGGCCTTTTTGTCCTAGTCACAGTTTCCTTTGAGCCACTTTTTTGTACCATAATGTTTCCTCCTTGAAGATTCCTTTATTCTCAATGTCATAGAATGTTAAAGCTGTTTTTTGAGGTGAGTCTCCTCTCCAAACCTGGGTGCCATAATCCCGCGCCTGCTGCCGTTCCCCAGAGCCTCATCCCACAACCCCAGGCCTGAGCGGAGAGCGGACCAGGTGAGTTCCCTCTCCAAGCCTGGGCGCCATTGCCCTGTGCCTGCCGCTGCCCCACATCCCAGAGGCTCTCCCTGCAGGAGAGGCGGTGAGGTGAGAGAGAGCATGCCGGAGGCTGGGAGAAGGGACCTGTGAGCACCATAGGTGAGGCTGCGAGGTGAGGGAAAGCACGCCAGAGAGGTGGCGGATGGGAAAGAAGTACTGGGAAGGGCACGAGTGGGTCTTCAGAGGGTCACCATAACAGGAACCCCGGAGGACCCTAAGACCTGAGAGAGAGACAGAGGGAACTTGGAAACTATCCCCAACCACCCACCGTGCCTAGTCACTGTGCCATAGGCAATCTGGGGAGTCAGAGAGTGAGGAGGAGCAGTAACTGAGGGCCAAAAAAGAAGTACAGGTTGACCCCCAAGCAAATGAGGTGACTCACCTAGGCCCAATAGCGCCCTTTGCCACTGTGGCCAGGAGCGAAACTACACTGTCTCACAGGAAAGAAAGGTGATCCTCCATACTGGTCTAGAAGACTGAGGAGGGCCAAGTGAAGGAACCCAGCCCCAATACACAAGTGGCAAAAGTAATCTGACTCAGAAGGCACTGCAGTCTAAGCCACACAAATATAAGCAAAAGAACATGGTAGATCTAGGAAGACCCTAAGTCCGGAGGATAAGAAAAGGATCCCTAATAAATTTCCAAGTCCTCCAAAATGCACAGACCCAACAGAAGATCTTAAATTAACCATGAAGAATGAAATGCAAGCCATATTAAAAGAAATGCAAGAAACACTAGCCAGCATTTACAAAAAATCCACGGACAAACAGATAAACCAACTAAAAGAAGAATTGTTACAAAACATGAGAGATTCCATGCAAACAGAATTAAATGAATTACATACAACTATAGAAAGCCAGAAGAGCAGAATCACACAGCTTGAGAATCATATAGAACAACTCAAAGATAAACTGCAAACAAAAGACAGCAAAGAAACTAACAGAGAAAGCACTGGAAGTAAAAGTCCAGTATTTAATGAACAAAGACAAAAGAAACAATTTAAGAATTGTAGGTATACCAGAAGGGGAGGAATCAGGGAAAGGAGAACAATTAGTCAGAGAGATAATAGCAGAAAACTTTCCCACCCTCTGGAAAGACACATCTGAGCAAATCCAGGAGGTGAGAAGAATCCCCAACAATATAGACCCTAACAAACCAACACCAAGACACATAGCAATACAAATGGGAAGAAACAAGGAGAAAGGCGACCTACTTAAAGCAATAACTCACTTTCTGGTTTGACGGGAAAATACATGGTTTCATAGACAAAAAACAGCTCAGAAACTTTACAGACTCAAACCCACACTTAAGAGAAAAACTGAAAGACCTAATTTAAGACAAGACTAACCAAAAGACACACCAAATTTTGAATTAAAGATGGCATCAAATCCTAGGACAATTCTTTCTCTCAATGTCAATGGACTAAATGCACCAGTTAAGAGACACAGAGTGCCTAAATGGATCAAAAAACTCAATCCAACTTTTTGCTGTCTGCAAGAAACGCACCTGAATAGTCAGAACAAACATAGACTAAAAATAAAAGGCTGGAGGAAAATTATCCAAGCAAACAACACCCATAAAAAAGCTGGAGTCGCCATACTAATATCAGATAATGCAAACTTTATACTCAGGAAGGTTGTAAGGGACAAAGATGAACACTATATATTAATAAAGGGGTATGTAGAGCAGGAAGAAATCACTCTTCTAAACATATATGCACCGAATGAGGGTCCAGCAAAATATTTAATACAATTGTTGACAAAGCTGAAAAATAACATCAACAACAACACAATAATTGTGGGGGACCTCAACACAGCTTTGTCAACAATAGACAGGTCAACCAGACTGAAACCCAACAAGAATATACTGAACCTAAGGAGAGAAATGGAAGAAAGAGGCCTAGTAGATATATATAGGACAATCCATCCCCAGAAACCTGGATACAAATTCTTCTCCAATGTACATGGATGGGACATTCTCTAGGATAGACTACATGCTGGCACATAAAACATATCTTCAAAATATCAAGAGAATAGAAATTTTGCAGACTACCTGAAGCTATTTTAGTAAAATAAATGGGCCCACCCTAAGAGTAGGTTGGGTATCTAGGGACTATTATCAGTGTTGACTTGAGTCTTCGTAGGACTCAATATTTCAGTGCTCTGGCTCAGTGATCCCAAGTGTGCCACCAAGGTTAAAGTCTTGGTGCTAGAAAAGTGACCTTGAGGTGCTGACAGGCCATGTAAGATGGGGATCATACTCAACATTTTACACATGCCCGTCTTGTTTCCTACTTTATATACTTTCTGTTCTGTATTTTCTGCCATTTGATCCACTTACCATATTATTGAGTTTATTTACTAATATAATTTAGGTCACTCATATATGGTTTAGAGATACACAATTAGTAAAATTCACCAGCAAAGTGCCTGATATCTGTCATCTATGTTTCTGCCATTCTAGAACAAAAGACCATGCAATAAAACAAGTTTTGACTAAAATTCTATTCATTAGTCATATTTGCTAAAGATGGTAGGAGAGTTCTTTCATTCTTCCAGAAATAAATAAAATTAATTTTTTAACTTTCCTCTTCAGTCACCTATAATTTTATCATTATTTTCTTTAAATAGTAGTGCTGCTGTGAGTAACCTCAATCTACTTCTTTTAATGCATGAACATGTCTCTTAATCTTACCAAAGTGGATATAAAGTGTCACAAGATATATACTTTTCTCTTTCTGATCAAAATAGCCAACATCTTATATCTTACAGAAAGTACAAATTCATCAGAGATCTAAGATAATAATTATTTCTTCCCAGCTTTTCACAAAGGAATATTTTTAATAATATCTTCAAAAATTTAGTAATTTATTAGATGAAAATGTAATAATTTATCATAATATGACTTGTGGCTCAATATTTCAAAATATATGTAAGAACTATTTCTGTTTTATTTTCTGTAAATTGTAGTCTGGCAATTATTCCCCATATGATTCATATACTCATTCAAAAAAATTTACTTTGTGGTAGGTTGAGTTCTATAAACTTAAGATACAGCATGCAAATATATGTGCTATACATATAAATATACTTCTACTTGTGGTTTTGACTTTGCCTTGTTTTTGTTTTGGTCATAATTGTGTTTTGATATATAATTTAATTTTTACATTGTTTCTTAATCTTACTTAGGAAACTTTTCCTGCCAGCCTGCATAAAAAGTACATAACTTTTGCATTGTAGAATAAGCAATGTCAGGAGGCTTTTTTTTACAACTGCCTTCAAGGAACTGCCACAGCCCTGCACACTCTCACTTCTTTTTTCTCTAGTGTAGATTCTATAATATACAAATCATTGCTAAATTTTTAAAATCGTTCCACTAATTCCAATGACAATTTGTACAAGAGAGACATTTATTGCTTATGTACAATTTTTAGGAGAAAAAATGTGGGAGGTGGGCATTGATATAGGGTACTGATGTTCATAAACAATATCTCAATATAATTTTTTATTTTTATAAAATATAGTTAATTATATATCCTCTTCCCCAACATAGGCACACAAACCCTCAAGTCAGAAAAAAATTGGTTGTTTCCATAATATTATAATTGATGGAAAAAAGATTGATTATTCAAAGAAAAGACAGTGAAAGTGAATTCTCCAGTAAAAAGCCTTCAATAAATCATAAAATTGAATTTCAAGGTGCAGAGAAGCAGATAAAATCTGACTAATTAGACTATATTATTCTGTAATCAGTCTTTTCCCACCATTTTTTCTAAGAGTAGAAATGTAAAAATGATGACACCCTTTATAGACATGTATAACCAGGAAGATTTGAGCATTGGTAATCATTAATTATCACACTTAGAAATGTTTTGGAGAGAAGTAATTGTTCCTTAAACTTTCTGCACAAAAACAATTGTTCACTTTGTGTGTTTGTGTACATATATATATGCAAAATATTTAATCATTATTTTTAAAAGAGAAAAATATAATTAACTGTCATTTACTCTCATAAAATGGGGACCTCACAGAGATAGTTCTGCAACATAAGATTTCACTAATCAATAACATTTACTGATGTGTGATATCAATAGTCGCCAATGCGCTGAACTATGGCTGCTACTATTATCCTACTGAAATAGTAAAGTTTGTAAAACACTTCTATTGAATTTGCTAAGCAAACAGCTTGTTGAATTGCCTTTTGGTAGGATAGACAACAAAATGGGTAATGGGGATGAATGCTATTATATATGAATAATCCAAGTTCGAATAATCCAAATTCCATAAAATAATTCTTTCTGGCATAGAAGGCTATGTGTGCTTTGCAATTTATAGGCCATATAGATGTGAGTGCTGCTAGTTAAGGTCTAACCACTTTCAATACAAATAAGCAAATATATCTTGATTACTCAGTAAAGAACCAATAGAAATAGAAAATAGTGATATTCTGCCCTAATGAAAAAACTCTACTTTTATTTCATCTGGAACAGTCATCCCAATTCCTAATACAGATTATCATCCCTCAGTTGCATATTCTTTTCCCCTAACATCATGAGCATTTCACTAAAGCAAGGCCTCCTCTTGTCTTTACTGCTGTGCTAACTCAATGTACTAATGACTCAAACTTTTTAATAAGGGAGTAAAGTAAACGTTTGAAAATAAATTCACATCAATAGTACACTAACACTCAGATAAAAAAAAGTAAAACAAGCAGTTACTATTTTTCAAATGGTCACACTTTTATTTTCTACTGTGCCGTGTCTGTGAAAAGCAGAAATTAATGCTGGAGCCTGTATTAGCTACAGAAGTAGGATACCATGCGCTGAAAAAGGATCAGTGATGAAAAAATATTTTGCCTGGCACTCTTGAAAATATTTTCTTTTCTGAGAAATATTTTTTCAGTCATATTTCTTATACAGATATATATTTTAAATTTAATGTATTTAGGGGCCCAGGAGATAGCATGGAGGTAAGGCATTTGCCTTTCATGCAAAAGGTCATTGGTTCGAATCCGGTGCCCCATAGGGTCCCCCGTGCCTGCCAGGAGCAACTTCTCAGCATGAAGCCAGGAGTAACCCCTGAGCACAGCCGGGTGTGACCCAAAAACAAACAAAAAATAAATAAATAAATAAATTTAATGTATTTAAATCATAGTTCCAAACAATAAAAATTGTTATTCCAAATATTCCAATTCCAATATTGTTATTCCAAAACAATAAAAAAATTTTCTGAATCAAATGGATAAATTGGAGAAAGTAATTTTGTAACTTGAGTTTCGGGTAAAAGGGGATAAAAATGACAAAAATAGCAACTTTTCGTTAACAGTAGTGCAAATACTGAGTAAAAATATATATAGGGAAGAGAGGGAAAGAGAAAGAGAGAGAAGTGAAATGCCTGCCCCAAAGAGGCAGGTGCGGGGGGGGGGAGGGCATCAGGGAGGTGAGGGAAGAAACTGGGCACATTGGTGACAGGAAATGTGCACTTATGAAGGTTGTTGTACATTGCAACACTGTCATTCATTCATGAACAACTTTACTGTAGATTAAAAAGACTATTAAGAACAATTACGAACTATTAAGAACAACCTTGTAGCCAGAGTGTTTAAATAAAAAGTTTGACTTTGAAATCAGGAGAGAAAATAAACGGACATTTGTTATGGGTATTTTGATTTTATTGTACCAATGATTACTGTAAAATTAAAACATATATGATCTCACTTTTATAATAATATATTTTCTAATTATTACCTGAGAATAATTTCAGTTATTTATTGTTTGGTTAATTTGCTCACTAATAAAACTAAACTCATTTTTAACATAGAGAACTTAGTAATGATTAACCAATGAACTTCAGTGTATACGTGCATGTGTACAAATGTATTTTTTATATTCTAGGAGTTCTTCAAGTTACAACAAAAATGCAACAAAAAGATCCTTTTAATATATTCCTTTAGATAATTCATTTCAGGGATATTGAACTTTTGCTTTCAAAGTGTTTTGTACAGATTAACACAAAGTACTCACCTAAACTTATCTCTCCCTTCCTTTTATGCTTGCTGATTTATGATTTTTTTTAAATTCCTGCAGAGGTTTTCTATTTAAATTTTTTTAAATCATACTATAATACCAATTAGAAATGGCTTCAGAGGAGTTGTCACATTTACTTAATAAAGCAGATGACTGAAAACTTTCCCTAAAGGCAGAATGCTTTATGCTCTATCTTCAAACATCTCTTTAATGATTTATTCTTGTTTCCCAAAACTACATGCTCACTACATGATTAGAGCAAGTTGCTATTCTCCACTCTCTATTGATATCCATGGCTCACCAAGTCCCAAAAAGTGAATAAACTCCTAAAATCTTCAGCTTTTGCTTTCTATTATCACATGAGTTCATCAGAGGTCATATTATGTCTAACAATTTTCAGCATCACATTTTATTTTTTTTTAAAATGAATAAAATAGTTTGGGATTGCTTAATTCTCCTGAACATGTTGAAAGCCTGCTTTCATGAAGAATTTCTCTGAAGAGTTTTACTCTGACGAAAATAGCTTGAGACTGATGAGGTGGATATTTTGCTCAATGACGTCTTGACTATAAACACCTTTTACTGCCCATCATATCTTGTTGGACCTTTGGAGAAACTGTTCCCCCACCCCAAAGAAAAGGCAATGGAAATAGCCCCACTTAGAGGAAGGAGTTCCAGAAAGAGTTTTAGATTTTTCAGAAACAGAAAAATACATAGTAAATTTTATTCATTCCCAATTGTCTTCAGCTCTGATTGCAATGCTTTGATCTTTAAAAGTAATTGCAGTCTAATCTGCTCAATTTGGAGAACTAGGTGGAATTTTCAATGAATAGTATAAAAGGCCATGGCATGCATAAACTTAGGGGAACTTAGGCAAACCAGATGTACATCCAGCTTTTCCTGATGTGGAGAGCTGAAATACCCCCACAAGGTTCCTCAAAAGGCCCACGGAGGAAGCTTCTTCTCCTGCGTGGATAGTTGAGGAATTCCTGAAGAGATAAATCCGTGCTTGGTCTTACATTTTGTGTCATTTGGCTATATCTCCTTTGTAAAATATCAGGCAAAAGCATGGCTTCAATCAAATTATTTTCAGAAATCCAGCACCAAATATTATTAAGAGATACCCTTTTCTGGATAATCAAAGACAATATTTTTCTCTTTTCAAATATATCCTTGCAGCCTTAGATTCTGGTAATGAAGGGTGTAGACCAAATATAGATTCTGGGCTGTTGATTCTTCTCAGAAAATGGGAACTTCACCTTTGTGGGTATAGTTCTTTTCTTTCCTTTACCACTAAAACAATAGAGCCACCCCAGCGAAGATCATCTTCCTAGATTTTTTCTACTCCTTAATAATCCCTTATTTTATATTTGAAGTTAGTTTATTTATGGCAAGATTCCAGTTCATAAATATCTTTATGGATTGAAGTGTGTTATACAAAAAGTGAGACTCCATAGCCTTGAGGTACTTGGAAGTAACATGCCATATAGATTCAACTTTCAATTCATCTTAAAGAGATAAATTGTTTCTTATTATTACTTATACTACCCAACTACTTATAAATGTTGCTAGGTGTCATAAGAAATAAGCTTTTATTTTGTTTCCAGAATGAACCAAGCTTATTTAGATTTAATAACCTGAAGAAAATAAAAGTTGCATTAATCATTAGTGTGATAAACAAAGCATACTATGAAGACAATTTTTCATTAAAACAAGTTAATGTAAATCTACATATAGAAAAGAAGGAAACCAGATTACTATTATTTGCATTAAAACTCATGTCTTTTTAATGTTTATATGATGACTACCAATAAGTCTTCCTCTACCAGATTTGGCAATCTGTACCTTTGGCCTCTAAAGTGGTTTTTATATTCCAACACTTAGTTGTTATCTTTGTAACTCTCATCTTTGAAAACTGTCATGAGTTCATTAAATTTTGGGCTTTATTATGTTTTTAAGTGAAAATTTCAGTACTTATTACTTCCTAAGAATTAGTATTTTACTGTAGGCATCCTTAAGAACTACAAAGTCAACTACTGATTACTTTCTCTACTGAAAACTCTTCCATTTACTCCAAAGATGATTAAAATGAACAATGATGTAATTTTCTTTTATAAACTTTATATTTACTGTCTAAAACAAAAATATTTTGCATGTTGATTTTTATGCTGTAATTTTCTGAATTTATGTCCTAATAATTTGTGGAAAGTCTTCCATATCTAAAAGGTTTAATTTTAACTCTGTCCTGTTTTGAATGCATTTATATTTTTCTAAAATCAAATCAAATAAAGCTATTTTCTAAAGATAAAATATTGAAACAATTAAGGTAAAGCAACTAAATAAATACTGATGTAAAATTATATAATTTAGGGGGCTGGGCGGTGGTGCTGGAGATAAGGTGCCTGCACTAACCTAGGACGAACTGCGGTTCGATCCCCGGTTCCCTATATGATCCCCCGTGCCTGCCAGGAGCGACTTCTGAGCGAATAGCCAGGAGTAACCCCTGAGTGTCATCGGGTGTGGCCCAAAAACCAAAAATAAATAAATAAATAAATAAAATAAAATATAAAAAAAACTTAAAAAATTATATAATTTAGAACAGTAAGAAGTCCCATGTTACTTAGAAACAATATTGGTAAAATATGTGACAATATGGATTAAACTTGAGAATATTGTGTGAAATAAAATGAGTTACAAAAGTGAAAATATATTATCATTCCTCGTATTATAGCTGTGTCAAACTCTTATAAGTTGATAGCAGAATGATAATTGTACTATGGGTGACAAAGCAAGAAGTTTCTATACACAGAATTTCAATCATGTTAGATTTGTAATTTCTGGAGAAACAAAGTGCAATATTGTGCCCTTGGTTAACAATAGTGTTAATATCATCAGGTTATTTTAATGAGCCATCTGGTCAGGTTTGTCAAGTGTAATTCGTAGTGGCCTCTGAATCCCTGGGGTACTGCTTGGGAGATCCCTTAAAATAAATAGTATTGGGGATAGAGATTTATTACATAAGCAAGATTTTTTGCTTTGAATGAGGCCAACCTGTGTTTTTTTTTGGGGGGGGGGGGTTTTGGTTTTTATGGGACACCGGGATTCGAACCGATGACCTTTTGCATGAAAGGCAAACGCCTTACCTCCATGCTATCTCCCAGGCCCCCCTGTGTTTTATCCCTACATCCCATATGCTTCCCCAAGTACACCAGGATTAATTACTGAGTGTAGAATCAGGAGTAACTTCTGAACACCACTGTGTATGACCCCCAAATCAAAAACAATAAAAAAAAGTCTTCACTTAAAAAATGTCTTCAGGGGCTGAGAGTCCTACCACGTACTTTGTCTTGCATGCAGAAGAATAGTGATTCAAATACCGGCATCCCATATAGTTCCCCGAGCCTGCCAGGAGTAAGTTCTGAGCTTAGAGCCAGGAATAACTCCCGAGCATTGCTGAGTGTGACCCCAAAACCAAAAATAAATAAATAAATAAATAAAATAAAGATGTTTTCAATTTAATAAATATTATGTTACTCTAGTATGGTTTTATGCAAAGCACAATTTAGAAATAGGTTATGTTAAGTTTAATGACCAATTCAATTTTAAAAATCTATACCATCTTGAATCTCTGACCAGAGAGGTCTCCGCCATTAACCTCAGGGCTAAGGGAGAGAAAGCCGACACCTTCACATAGGTAACAGGGAGGAGGATAGGTCCTGACTGGAGAGGTTGATTCCATTAACCACGCATAAGGGGACCTGCACCTTCACGTGGGCAACAGGATGGAGGAGATTTGCTAACAGGCTTTGAGTGACTAGTCGCCACCATTAAGGGCTGTGGCTGAAAGGGGAACTACACTTTGGGCAATATAAGGAGAGAGGAGGCTTGTAGGCAGGGTAAAACTTGGTGACTTCTGACATCATATCCACATAGGGCTGCACTCCAGAGAAGGGACCCAGCTCCACACTACAGGTGACAAAGGAGGACTGAAACCCTAGAGAAAAAATCTAAGCCACTAAAGAAAAAAGTAAAATGGGCAAACTAAGGAAGGCACTAGTAGCCAGAATATGAAGAGAAATCTTAGCAAGTTTACATGTCTACCAAAATGCACAAGACAATAGATCCTAAAATTGGCAGTGAAAGCCAAGAGAATAGAAGTCAAGGAATCGGGGCCCGGGAGATAGCATGGAGGTAAGGCGTTTGCCTTTCATGCAAAAGGTCATCAGTTCGAATCCCGGTGCCCCATATGGTCCCCCATACCTGCCAGGAGCAATTTCTGAGCATGGAGCCAGGAGTAACTTCTGAGCACTGCCGGGTGTGACCCCCCCGCCCCCAAAAAAAGAAATCAAGGAATCACTAGCCAGCAAAATCACTAAATCCATAGATAAACCAACCAACTCAAAAAAGAACTTTTTCAGAAGATGAAAGAGCATAAATACATGAATCAATGAGAGAGATGAATCCACACAAATGGAATTAAAGGAAATAAAAATCTTCTTAGAAAGCATAATAGCAGAATCACACAGTTGGAGAATCGCATAGAAGAACTTGAAGAAAACTACAAACCAAAAATAACGAAGAAGCCAATAAGGAAATAAGAGGTA
>PVKC010026974.1:0-15934 GCA_004027635.1 Crocidura indochinensis
GGTGTCACATAGCCTTTCCACCTCTTTGTTGCTGCAGCAAAAGGCACTACCAAATATATTTTAACTCATCCTGGAGTCATGAGAGAGGCCTATGACGTTTTTCTCTGAGCTTGATTCCATGGAACCAGGGTAGCCCACCTTACTATACATAATAGTAATCACTGCATTAAAGGATTCTGATAAATTGTAACTAGGGCGATCTCTCTGTGGCATTATTCCCCACTTCGTTGAAATACTTCTAAAAAGTACACTAGATAGATCTTATTACTTAGTAGCAGACTTTGTTACCCTGACCTCACCTGTATCCCAGTCAGGATCCTCAACTGGGAAACCCTGACGAACTTGATGAGTGACTGGCACATCACTGCTAGAAGAGCCTGATTTGAATGAGGTTTCCTTGGCATTGGCTGATAATATCCTTTAAAGGATAGTAGCAGTCAGGTAATAAATAGGACCTGGTGTTTAGACACCACTGTATAAGGGCACAGTCATCTGGGCAGAGGCACTGAAATCTGGAACATCTACACAGAAGTTTAAAGTCATAGCTCTGTCAGAAACATTGAGGTGGGTAGAAAGGAAGAGTCTATATCTATACCAATAGTATTTACTCATTGGCTACTGTGCATGTGCACAGAGCCATTTATAAAAAGAGAGACCTATTGATAGCTGGGGTAAGCCCATTAAAAATAAGGAAGAAATATTAGCCCTGCTAGAAACTATCCGATTGCCTAACCAGATAGTAGCTATATACTGCCCAGAGCATCAGCATCCAGACACCTCATTGCCCAAGGGAAATCATTTTGCTAATCAGATGTAGAAGACTAGAATCCCTGCTTATGTCATAAGGTGGATTTTGGATGGCCCTGGGAGAAGCCTGCTGCTTCTGTGCCAAAAATTCAAGCTTAATGCAAAGGTCCCCTCGCAAAAGTCAAGGAGATCTCAAAACTCAGACTTTGAAGAGAGACAAATTCTGGTTTAAACATTGGTTTGCTTGGAACCCATGTTCCTCATTATACTGACTGGATTGACAAGACCACTACACCCTTTGCTATTTGACTTTTCAATTGAACCCTGGTTCTAAACTGGATAGTTAAGTTTGGTAATCAAAGAATTTCTTCTATCAAATTGATGTATAAACTTTTATAATCCTGCTTTGCTAGCCAAGAATACTGAAGAATCAATTACTTGATTTCTATCTGAAAAGGGTGAAAATGTTATGGTGGAAATTTATGATATGTATCTTTGATTTTATAAATAATTTATAGCATTACTCTAAAGAGATGATTATGCTTGTGGGTGGAAAGTTTTAAGATGCCTACCCTGTCTGTTGCTCTTGGGTCACCTTCCATGAGAAATCAGCTAAGAAATGCTGATTTTAGAAAACTCTCTATAGTCATGTTAATAAGATGCCATGATGTGCATACTTCCATATTGCTTGAGCATAAAGGAAAGTAATGATAAGTCTGCAAGGATAACATATAAAAAGACTTGTGAAATCACTACTTATTGCCCATGTTCACAGAAACCCTTGCTTTCTGGACTCGGCCCACTGGTAAATAAGTTTTTCTTGCTTTCTCACCACAGATGGTGATTTGATAAAGCAAACTCATGTTACAACACTAATACAGGGAGAGGAAGAGTATGGGCCTTTCAGCTTTCCTGAAAATTATATTCTATTTCTTAACAGAATAGTAGATTCTCCCCATCCAACAGCAACTGTAAATCTGGTCAGAGTTAAAATAAAAATAGCTGTGAAATGGAAAGATTTTTCGTATTTACTAACATTGAATACTCCGAGGAAAAGTACTTTTCCTATATAGTGTTTCATGTATACTTTCCATTTAAAACAGACCTTACATTAATATGAAATTAAATTATTTTGCTTAGAAGACTGACTAAAACTTTACTACACTATCAATTAATGTTCAGCTGAGAAAGACAGCACAGACATATCAAACTTCAGAAATAAGGGATAACCTATCATTATCAGGTTTATCATTTAGCATTCATGCATGTGGAGAGAACATGAATTTGTAGGCATCAGTCTAGCTGCTGTTCTACAGTTGAACTCCACTAATTTAAATGACTTGGGGCCAGATGTATTGTAAAAGACTAATTTATCTAAATTAGTCATCACATACTGATAGCCACAATTCTTTTTCACAAAATGCACAGCACATTCTGATCATAGGAAGACTCAGCATTATAAATTCCTTTCACTTGGTTGAGTGTTTCATTTGCCTGCTAATATAAAATTCATTGAGGCAGCAGGCAGCAATTGAAGTCATTGGAAGTTCTAGTCCAATGCACCACAATCCCCTTGCAGTAAAACTAATGCAAAGAGGGCACCCCAGAATAACCCACTTACCTGTTTGGCATAACAGTAGGCTTTCTGCATATGTGAAGCACGTGTACGGGATTTACAATGGTTTGGTATAAATTTGCAGATCTGACCACCAGAGACCAAGACTATTTCCACTGCAGTTCTGTAACTACTTAGCAAAAATGCTTCAGAGTGCTCAGCTGGGAAAGGAAATGTAATAATTGAGGTAATATTGGGCATTATATTAGCATGAGCTCTTTGGTAGAAAAGAATAATGTCTGAAATGTTAGTTTCAGGTCACAGAGCACTGAATTTCCAATACACAGCTTTGAGGATGCAAAAATGAGGGAGCAATAGCCAGTAATGTTTAAATCTGAATAGCCAATGGGGGCACCACCCAAGGATTCTGCAGTAAATAGAGGGGAAAGGTAAACTGGCAAAAGAGGCTTAAGGTCACCTTTTAAACTAGAATTTTAACTTACATTAAACAGATGAGTATGACAGTTTAGTTTATCAAACGTTTGCATCTTCTAGACTCACAAGATTAGATTATATAAGAAAACATAACAGTTTCAAAGACAATTAGTGAAGCAAATTGGGAAACTAAAATAAAACTAGAATATTTTGAGGTGATTAAATTGTCATGCATCTGGGAAGACTTAAGGAATTATCTCACTCAAGTAATAAAGCTATCCGTGCCTCTTTCTAATTTATATGGGAAAGTCTTAGAAGTAGTTATCTCCAGATTTCCCTCCATCAATGACAGAATTCATTCAATTAGTCAGTGACACAAAGGCAATTCCAGCTGACTTCCTACCAGACTAGAAACTTGTTCTTTATTCTATTTTATTTATTTATTTAGGTTTTTGGGCCACACCTGGTAACGCTCAGGGGTTATTCCTGGCTATGCGCTCAGAAATCGGTCCTGGCTTTGGGGACCATAGGAGACACTGGGGATTGAACCCAGGTCCATCCTGGGTCAGCAGCATACAAGGTAAATGCCCTACCACTGTGCTATCCCTAGGCCTCCGTTCTTTATTTAACATTATTCTACCCAACCCTAGTAATCTCCTAACTCACAGGGTAATTGTGCTTAAACACATTTATTGAAAGTTATTTAGTCAAGATAGACTTGATCAGATTACAGAAACTAATACATGAAATCTAACTGGCTTGATGTATCACACAGTCTAGTGTGGTTCATGCAATTCTCCCAGGAAACCTCCCATTAGCAGTGATTTAAAGATCCATATAATTTCCATCTTGTAACTATACCATCTTCAATTCTTGTCTTTCAAGATAGCTGAGTAAGAGGAGAGTGTAATATTTATGATTTTAGGGTATATGCACCTTGTCTTAGAGATAAGAAGGCAGGAAAAATAAAAATCTGATTTTTTTAGAGTTCTTGGTAGAAGATAGAAAGTTCTATTTGCCCTGATATTTCTCAACATAATAAGGAATTTTCTCCCCCAATTCAAAAGGGTATTTGGAAAATGAAAGAAAAAAAATGGTGGTTGCCACAGGTTGGTTTCCTGCACTCTTTCTTTATTCGACAGCAGACTCATTGTCATAACCTATTCTGTTATAAATCACATGTACTCTCCTAGGGTCTTGATAAGTGGCTAACTAGGTAATTTGATTAAATATTTTGATATCGACTTAATGGCTGATAATTCACTCGTGTATTATTAAAACCACTAAAGCCCTGAAGATTTTAGCTAGCCTGGGACAAAAGGAATAAGCTGAGTGAAAAACATGGGTCTTTGATATTGTTGAAACAATGTCCTGATAGTACTTATCTCCAGAACTCTTTCAATGTGTATTCATAAACTTCCTCTTTTGTTTACATCACTGCAGCCATAGTTTCATATTAATTGGATCTAAGTGTCCTACACATAAGGAACATAGATAGTTTGTAAGGTCTTCTTCAGCAAATGAAGTCCTTACATTTTCAAAGGGCAGAAATACTGAAAAATAGACAAAGCAGTATTCCTTTTTCGTCATAAAATGAAAATAAAAAGAATGTATATTGCTACTATTTCCTTTCATTTAGTAAATAAATATGTGAAGATGTTCTAAAAAATACTGCACAAGATATACAAACATGTACATGAATCTTATCTCAAGAGGTAACACATTGCAAGCTGGAGAGATAGAAAAAGGTTAAGGTACATGCACATCTCCCCCCAAAAGAGAGGTGATATAGAGATAGTATAGATATAAGGTATTTGGACTTTCATCTGGCTAATCCCAATTTGTTTCTTCTTCTTCTTCTTTTTTTTTTTTTAATGAGGGGGCACACCCAGCAATGCTCAGGGTTTACTTCTGACTCTGTGCTCAGGGATCACTCCTAACTGGGGTTAGGGGATCAAATGAGGTGACAGGAATCAAACTCAGGTTGGTCATATGCAAAGCAAGTCCAGTTCTCACTGTAGTGTCTCTCTGACTTCCACTCTCATGTTGATGCAGTCCTCTCCGATTGTCCTTAAGCACCACCAGGAGTGATTCTTAGCACAGAGTAAGAAAAAAGTCATGGACACTACCAAAATGGCACCAAAACCCACCTCCATAAAAAATGCAAGTATCAGATCAGAACTAAATTTAAATATGGTAACTCCATTCAAAGATTTGCTATTCTTCAATTAAAATGTAGCTATGATATATTTATTTTATATAAGGTTTAGAGGGACAGATTAAAAAGACTGATCCCACCCTCATGTTACTTAACTTTGTCTTAAATCTATGAGTGATATAGCTAGAATACTTTGGTATTCAGGTAAAAATGAAATAGTTTATACTGCAGGGTAATAAAGGAAGGAACTTTATTATTACTTTAACTGAGACTTAAAAAACTGTATAATATTTATTTATTTGATTTTTTGTGCCACACCCTGTGATGTCAGGTATTTCTGGCTATGTGCTCAGAAATTGCTCCTGACTCGAGGGACCATATGGGATGCTGAGGGATTGAACTACGATCCATCCTAGATCAGCTACATGCAAGGCAAATGCCCTACCACTGTGCTATTACTCTGGCCCAGTAATATTTTTTTAGAGGAAGCATGAAGAACTACTTATTTTTGTACACAAATGCAAGGGAAACTAAACAGTTGAGTTTGGAATACCAAATACATGGAAGGAAGAAATAGCCACAAATAAGGTATTTATTGTAGCCAGATAATGGTATTCTTGGAAGCAGGCAAATATAAAAATTAAAGTGGACAAAGATATTAAGTGCCACATACTAAAAAATAGATTTATTTTCTTATAACAGAGACCAGGTAAGAACAATTGCACTTAGGTAAAATAATATTAATCTAATGCTCTCATTATATTCTTTATATATGAGACTAAGATGAACAACTCAGAAAATATTCAGTGACTTTTTCTCCAACTTCATTTTCACAAAATTGATATAACAGCATAGTTTAAATAAAAATAGACTATAATATTAATAACACTTTTAAAACCTCGCTCTGTTACCCACCCCCCAACAAGAAATTCTCACACATAGTCTATTTTCTTTAAGGCTTGTGCAAGTTTTCAACCCTCAAGTAAACATAGGTAGTGTTAGCTTTTTAAATAAAGATGATTTGATTTCTAGTCATATTCCCAAGTTGATTCAGTAATTCAACATAGATTCTGTTCTCAAATTATAGCATAAATCATTTACCATATAGTATGTGGTTTAATGATTTCACAGAAAATGTAAAATCAATTTCGATGCAAATGTAACTTCAATAGAAATCACCACTTGCCCCACTTATCAACTGTGTGACTTTGAAGATATTATCTAACCTTTCCAAGTCTATTTCCTCATGAAAAAAATGAAATAACCATATCTGCCTTTAAAAGGAGGCAGTAGTGGGAGAAAGTACTAGGAGAAAATACTGAATAATCGGTACACTTAAACCACCTAAACAAATTTCGGAGAAGCACCCAGAAGAACTTGGTGGTCTAGGACAATTCTCAACAGTGCTGGGTTGGCCATAAGATACTGAGATTCAACCCAGGACCTTATACTTGTAAGTATGTGCTCTGCCAGTTGCCCACATTCCAAGCCCTCCAAATTCTTATACATAATAAGTGCTCAGTCAAATCTAACAGAGATAAGTTATTTGGGGATTGGAAGTAATTGTGTTCATTTCATCACTTAACAGAAACAGAAATTCATTCAAAGTAGAAGTAAGGAGCATTTATGAAAGACATACAAATACATCTAAAAATCATGAGAAGAAATTAGAACAGGGCTTTATAAGAAACTAACCAGGGGCATAGCATGGAGGTAAGGCGTTTGCCTTTCATGCAAAAAGGTCATCGGTTCAAATCCCGGTGCCCCATATGGTCCCCCCGTGCCTGCCAGGAGCAATTTCTGAGCATGGAGCCAGGAGTAACCCCTGAGCACTGCCGGGTGTGACCCAAAAACCAAAAAAAAAAAAAAAAGAAGAGAAGAAGAAACTAACCAGGAGATCAAATTTAAGAAGCTGACTGGCCTCAGCTCATTTTAATTCTGGCCCATGTGTATCAGGCCGGCTTTTATATACTATCTACTGCTACTTCACTGAGAACTAGGCAGAAGTATCCATTGGGTGCATCATTTTACTTACTCCTCTTTCCCAATTCTGACAGTACTAGAATCTATGAGCCCTGTTCCAAGACTGGTTGAGTCTTGGAAAACTCAGCCTGGGTTCAATATTTATCGAACATTTAATCCATTGGTCCTGCTCCACTAATCCAGTGGTCATTCATTCCGAGAAATGGACCATTTAGGCTGCTGCTAATAAGAGTATGCTGTTGAGAAAGAAGTGATTGTCTTTTCCTCTATAATCAAGACAATAAAATTTTCACATCCATACCCTTTCTATTAAGCAAAGGAAATCGAGAATCATGATATCACGAGAAGAATCCTATTTCAGAGTTCAGAGGAGCTAAAAGAGTTTTCACAAGAGCCTCTGCCAAATGCTTAGATTCAACTCTAGCTTCTCTCCTCACTGCTATAATCTATTCAGGTCTCTTCCATTAAGGCTGTGTGTGTATTTCAGTTTGGCATCTCCCTCCACAGCGAAGCGGAGGTGATCATATTTCAGAAGGTGCTAGTTCCTGCTTGTAGAGTTGCCTCTGTGTTATAATTGCTTTCCGCCATGCAGCTGCCGCACATGAACTAATCTACATGCTGTATGGCTCCGTTTACAGCAAGCTGGTCTCACACTGCGTTTAGATAGAAGCAGGCTCTGGTGGCAAATCTTGCTTCCTGAGGCATGTCACTTCTTTGGACGATTTGCTGATAATGACCATGTCATGATTGTGCAGTGCTAGCTCTGAATGACCCAACAATCTTGATGGGTCCTAGCATAAACTGGTCATTTATCAATATACAGAATCTTTAGATTTTCCATATTCAAGCTGTTACACCATAATTCTGATTAATTGTTAAAGGCCTGATATAACCTCCACATTCTGTGTTACTAGGCAGTTATATACCCACATGACCATTAAATTTGCCCAGGAGAAACAAAATGCCAGTTATTCTTACAAAATAGGTAAGGATTACCTAGTTTCCAAATGAATTCATAGGTTTCTTAAAGCAAGGCATACAGGGACTTTTGCATGCTACCTAATTTACCACTGAAAGCAGAAAAATCCTTTGAAAATATTAACATATGCTTCCACACTTTCAAGTAAAAAATAAACAAAATTATCATACTTGATATATGCCTTATTTTTGATTGAATCATTTTGAACAATTACTCAGGTCTTTTTCTCATTATTTCCAAATTATTATGTGTCATTTACATAGGTAGCTAATCTAGGTAGCTACTCTTTTAGTGGCCAAATATTATTGAGCACTTTCTAAAAACTAGGATTCTTTGTGGTACTAGAGATGGAGAATAGTTCATGTCTATTCGAGTCATACAGTAACACCCAAAAAAAAAATCAGTGCTGGCATCATTGAGAGCAAGCTGGCCTCTATGCATTTTATACTCTTTATTGGAGCCCCACCCTATAAATAGCAACATGTTTGACTCCAGATCAGAAGGTTGTGTGTTCAAAATGTCTGTGACTGTGTAGTGAAAATGTCTATGATTACATGCAATTGGGGAAGTTTGACTATATCTCTCTGCATTTCAAATCTGTCCCCAAATTTATGTTCAAATTTCTGTCACCTTAAAACAGCAGTTAAGGGGGTAAGTGCAAAGCTGAACACAACTTTGAACCCCACTGCCTCTCCTTCCCTTCGAAAGCATTGTAGCTTTTTGAAGCTGCCCAGTAACCAATCAGCTTTGTCCCACCACTGTCTCCTGACACAGAGCATAGAATTATTGTTCTGCCTTGTACCTTGACAAAAGCCCAAACAAACCCTTTCCCAAAGAGAAAAAAAGATAGCCAGAACTAATATTAAGCAGCATTTTTTCCTAGGAAACACCAGAAAATTTCCCCAAATTTTGTAAATTCTTCTTGTATTTAAGAGTTCAATCTGGCCTGGGAGATAGCATGGAGGTAAGGCATTTACCTTTCATGCAAAAGGTCATCTGTTCGAATCCCGGTGCCCCATATGGTCCCCCGTGCCTGCCAGGAGCAATTTCTGAGCATGGAGCCAGGAGTAACCCCTGAGCACTGCTGGGTGTGACCCAAAAAAAACCAAAAAAGAAAAAAAAAGAGTTCAATAAATTGTATTTTTTGGTTTTTTGCTTTTTTTACAGGTAACCCCTTGTTGCATGATTATGCAACAACTCTCTTCTTTTAGATGGATTTGATTTGTAACAACAATTCCTGTTTCAGGCCTGAAGGAGTTTTGTGATGGCCCTGTTCACTTTATAAAAGTATCTCCCCAATTTTAAAAACTTCATTTTATTTTTTTCATGATGTGATTTAGACTTGAGTGGTGATCATATTTTCCTGCTGTTTTCTAAGAAATGGTCCCATGCTTAGGGTATGATGATTGAGTAGCATGAGCAGTTTATGGGAGCAGTGCATGCAAAGAAACACTCTTATTATGTATCTCAGTTGAGGCTACAACAGCAATAACAAAAATTTCTCCTTTATTGTCCTTCCCAAGGGTGAAACCAGTTGCATCTAGGACTAGAATCTTTTGACATTTTCAAGTATCCTTTTGTATCTAGTGACCATAAGCAATTTTTCCTGGTATACACATCTTTAATGTGCAAATATGTCCTCTGTTACCAGCAACTAAACAAACTTCTAAAAGCCTTCTCTCAGCAATCTGTATCAGAGTGCTGAACTGGTCCATGAAGCTCTGAAGGGCAGCTATCACCCCAACACACACACACACACACACACACACACACACGCGCGAAATTTAGTCTTCCAAACTACTTGATGGTTAAAAGGTGCTTAGCAGAGCATGGTTTACAGTAGAAATGAAAGTTCACTGTGAAAATAGCCAGGATCTAATATGAAAAGAAAAAAGAAAAAAAATCAATCAATCAAGAAGCTGATCACAAGAAAGGATCATTCAGCAAGAAGAACAATGGAAATAAAATGCATTCCCCATTGAAATTTGAACAGAAATGCCAAGTTAGTCAAGCAGAAAGGCCCACCACGACTGTTCAGTACCAGGGCTGAGATATTTTGCCTTTGCTTGGAGAATCAGAGTAAAGCCTTGCACCTCTCTTATAATGCCTTTCTTCTTGCACATCTGGGCTTCCAGCCGCCTGGGCAGTCAGGGAGCACTGGGCTGTTCATAGTAATAATGCTGTATACAGCTTTCATGCATCAGATATGGGGCTCCTCTCCAAAGCAGAGCACACTGCCAAGCGGGCCTCAGTTCCTCACCCCTTGCAGCCTGCTGATAATCTGAAGCTTCTCTGTAATTGTTGCGTGAACATGTACTTTCTTTCGCTGATGATCTTGGCATCAGCACCGGGCTCTCCCCAAAAAGGCACTAAACAATGGGATGTGATTGTTTTGAATGGTGCCCAACAGGAAGCCCTCCGACAAGCTTTCAGGCACCAGACTTTAGGGATTGAAGGGATTAATGGAGTTCAGCTGTAGTTTACAGTTTATCATTAGCCAAGTGTTTCTATTGCTGCCTGTCCTCTCTTATTCGGCTTCTAAAGAAAAATAAAGGAAAGAAAAAAAGGCATCCCAGAACATTCATTGTAAAACAACCCTAACAAGGAAAGGAGGGGGAGAATGCTCTCAGTGGCCATGAGACCAACAAAGCTCCCCAAAATGGCTTCCGGCTTTTGAGTTTATCTTGCAGAACTGTCTTCCTCTTCACTCTCCCAGCCCTCTGCCCCATTTATAATTATCGCTCAAAAGTGGTGAAAGGCCTAATTGCCCCGAGGAGTGTGGTCAATCTTTCTGGAGATTTAGCTGCCTGCTTTCATCTGGCAGCCTGGGAGGAAACTCAGCATTTCCCTCCAGGCAATCTATATGGTCTAGCAGTTCACTGAAGAAAGTGGTGCCTTATCGATTTCTGCCATTGCTTCCATGGCTGACTCAAGGATCAGAGCCTCTGACAATGACTAACAAGTTTAAACCATTAGTCCCATTTGTAACTACTCAGCAAAAGACTTGTCAGTCACAGCATACCATATACAGCAGCTTTTAGCAGATGTCTAATCCCATTCATTTTGCCCACAATGACCCCTTGTAGTTAATGGGGGTTATCAGAAAACTATTTTTTCCCTTCAAAAGCGGTTCCTTTTCCTTCTTCTTCTTTTAGGAACATAAAAGCCATTTCAGTTGTGATGTTTCAAAACAGTACTGCAGCTGATGATTTGTGCCCCTCTAAGGAGAAAACCTGTGTCCTAATGTGCAATATGAATGTTGGGTCTGATCCTGCAAACTCTCACAGAAAGTCAGGTGACAGATGAAATTCATCAGAGACAGATCTTCCCGATTCTACTCTTACAGATACCATCCACGTATCACCTTTCACTCCTACTGCCCTGGTGTTAAAAGAGGAGATTTTCTCAGGATAATCTCATGTATATGTGGCATTTAGAATAACTGCATAAAGGAACAATGGTTTAATTGGGGCTTTCCTAGAACACTCTTGCTCCCAGATTATAATGAGGAGACAGAAAGAAGCTGAGTGGAGGAGGAGAAGGTCCGATTTGAAATAAAGGAGGTTAAGGGGCCAAAAAGGCTCAAGTATATTACTGGTGGTAAGAAAGGAAAGTACTAAATATCCAAGCCATAGATTCAACAACAGTGAAATCATGAGATCCCAACTTAAAAACGGCTTCTGTTATGATGACAGCCTGGGACAGGGGTGGGGCAAGGGAGGGAAAGGGGAGTGGTGGCATAGAATGGATCCTGTGAACATTGGTGGAGGAAGGTTGGTACTGGTAGGGACATTGGTTCTGAAACATTGTATGTCTAAATCTTTACTATGAATAATTTTGTAAAGTTTCTCAGTAAAAACTTTCCTTTTCTGAGAATCTAATCATTCACAGTAGGTCCAGCCAAAGTCATGTCATTCCAAGTTTGGTCTCCACTTTAGCACCTAGAGAATGATAGAAATGTAGTTTTAAGTGTTACACTAGACCTACTGACTCAGAATCTGCATTTTAAGAAAATTCTCTGTTTATCTTTGTGCATGTGAATATTTGAGAGACAGCAATCTAAAGACTTCCTCTCACTGAATGTATTTTATGATAACTTTAAATTTTTCTTCTTTTTTATTATGGCTTAGGTAACATAGTGATAATAGTGTTAATATTAATTTTTAATATTTTATAACAAAGCCCTATAAAGCAACTTTAACATTTCCACTATATATACAAATAATGCATATGTTTATGCCTAATGTTCTGTTATTTTCTCCTTGGAGTTCTGACAATTAAAAATTTGTCATCTTCTTATCCGTAATCTCTGACCCAATACTTGGCATATGGTAAGTACAAATGAATCATTGATTAATGAGTGATTTATAAGAACAAACGAATGTGAATGAAGACAAGAATACAATTATCCTGCCAGTAAACCAGGGGAGCCAGTGATTTTAATGCAAAATGACATAAAATAGAATAGCTGGTTCTCAGAGCTCAACAGTGTATATAGTCTTACCATTCCTTTTGTTACCACATTAAATATATGCTTTCAGTGTATTTCATTTCTAAAAATAAATTTTAGGAAGAATATTGTACTTTAGGCCTTTTCCCAGAGCATTCTCTTCTTTCTAGTTCTAGGTTATTCTTGTCCAATTACTACCGCTTATTACTCTCTTCTCTCCAAAAACCAGGTTCTCACACCTTATTTTTATTGATCATCTCCTACATTCATATGCTCAGTTAACTGTAACTAAAGTCTACTCAAACCAATTCATTCTAAAATAAAAGTGACTGCTAAGTATTTAACATGTTAAAATTATTTCTCGACAAAGCAAACCACCTAGGCAGTTTCTTTAATCTAGGAGCCAAATCCTTTCTGTTGATGCCAAATTAGTAATAGAAAGGAACAAAATAACCTGCTTTTTGTGGAGAAGATTTCCTTATTTATGTAGCTGCATCATGTGTCTGATTCTTCTACTTCCCAGAGGATATTTTTTCATATGGTCACCCTTGCCTTATAGTCATGTTTTTATTTTTATAGACACTGGTCATAAAAAATAAAACTATTAGTGAAGAAGCTTTGCCTCCTTAACTAAAAGAAAAAAAAAAGAAATGTACATTTAAATCTAGAAGAAATTGGATGTAAAAGCTAGACCACAACCTTATCTATCAAAAAGAATATTCATACTATGACTTCTACTTCATGCCCCATCCTTCCCCCCAGTTTAAGTCCAGGACTTAAGAAATAAAATTATCTTCTTACAGTGATTACCTTTGCAAACAATAATTTCTGGAGCTTTCATCTATGGACAGTCATGTTGTGACTACTTAATTGCTGCCTTGGAACACAGAAAACTGATTTTATGTTTTCATTTTAAGGTAATCCTTTGACATTTTGAATAGTTACATAAATAGGCTGTTTTGTGTGCTGCCAACAGGGGCCAGCAGGAAATTATTTCCTTTGGGGGCAGATGGTGCTGGTGACTAAATAAAAAAGGTTGAGTGGGTGGCAGGGAGGGTGAAGACATGAACACATAAGCACAGAAACTGAGGCTGCAACAATTCTACATTGTTTGAATTCACAACCGGAATTTGCATCTCTTGAAGCAGTGATTCATGTATTTCCCACACACAAGTTAAAAAATACCTTCGGGGTAGGGGTATTTTCTTCCCTCAACCCACCCATGATGAGTTTTAACATGTATTTGGAGAGCATGCAAAATGAATGGAAATGGCATTTGACTTGTAACAAAAGACCTAAGTCATAACGGATTCTCGAGCGGCATCTTGTGGTCATATATAGGTATGTCACTTCTAGAAAGCCAACTTCATTTGCCAGCACAACTCTTCAAAAGGTGTCACAGAACCTCATATCTGGCATTTGATAATGTTAATAAGGAACAGTGAAAGTTTATAATGTAGCCTTCTCAATGTGCCACCTTCAAATATTTCATGAATGGTTATATTAACATACTTAATCATCATCAATTAATAGAAATGTATTCATGTAGGGAAATTTAATCAGCACTCTTTCATAATATTTTAATAACAGAGCACTAAAAGAGACCTACAGGATATAAAGTTACGTGAGGAGTGTTTATAATATCAGCCAATTCAGCAGAATTTGAAAATCTGGGTTTCCTTAGGAGATGAAATATGAAGCCATCCAGTGTTCCTTAAGTAAAATCCATTTTCTCTTTATTATTCAAATCCATAAGGATAGGGGAAAAAAAAACCTGTCTTTCCCTAGCATCAACCTCTCTCTCAGCATCCCATAGAAATCTGTGAATTTTAGTCAATATATGAAATGATAAGCTAATGGACCTTCATAGAGAACTCAGACACAGCAGCTATAAAGCCAATAGATTACTTTTCTAAGACAGCAAAATAGCCTGCTGACTGTCAATTTCGTTTTCAAAAATCAATTCAATGTTTTAAAATCATGCAGATTTGACCCACCTTGGCACCAGAAACAAACAAAAACTAAATAAGGGCAGCATGTGAGCTATTGAGACCAAAACTGATTTGGTCTTATTTGCATTTATTTTCATGGGGAAGAGATAAGATTTTCAAAAGGTAAAAGAAAAATTTTAAAATTCTAATACATCTTATCAGTTTTAATTTAAATATTAATATATAGCTCACAAATCTGATTTGGGAAGCACATAGTTCCTTTCTCTGTTTTACAGTGAGTCCTTAAGAAATTGCTCAGTCTCTCTGGATCTTTGACTGATGAAAGAAAGGGCTTTCTATATCTAATACCACAAGTCATTTTAAAATGACATGAGCTCTGTCACACATACACACAAACACACACACAGCCTCTGAAAAAAAATACACCTATCTAAACAAATTTTCTACATATACCTGGCAAGATTGGTACAGAAGCCATTCAGATATTTCCAAGCAAAAGGAATTTAAAGCAAGAAATTAGGAACATTGAGAATGGAAGAAAGAGAAACTCAATGCCATGTGATAGCCAAAGAAGTAACATAAAAATTAACAGTATTTCAGGACGCTGTTCTCATCCTCCAATAGAAGTATGACTGGAGAAGGCAAGTATATCTATCTACAGGCAACATGAGTACTAAAAAACCTTGACTTCTCCCTAAATTTCACCACAGGAATTTCTCTAGGTGCCTCCTTCAGGATCAATGCAACTGGGAAAATGCATATTAACAACTGGTTTAAAGAAAAAATTAGTAAACCAGATTTGCTATATTTGCTAAATATTCTCACCTGGGCAATTTCAAACTACCACTTAAATCTCAGAACACACCACAGATACTGTATGTGTAGCCTGTCACTGTATGTGTCATCCTTACAGGGAATAGCACCAGCAATACAAAAGGACACCATACATTTTTGTATAGGCACAGTAAATAAGGGGAAATCATGGACTCAGACACAAGATCTTATCTTCTAAGGATAATAACCCACACTTTTTATACAAGGGTGCCTCCCATCATGGACATATGTCATGTGGATACAACTTAGTCTCCACGAGATTGGACAGTGTTAGTTCATTCTCAAATCCCAGATCCCAGACGTAGAACTGAAACAACCTCCTGCAACAACAGGAACTAAGCTGCATTGGGAGATATATTTGTGCCAGTGTTAATATGACAACGAAGACAGTGAGGAAATGACAACTTGACCTAAGACCAGGAGGTCCTATCACATCACCTAACACTAAGTGGAAATCAGAAGATGTATAGTCCTTTGAAATATGAAAAATAGGAGTGCTAACTATAGAAAACTGACTTTGACAACTGTGACTGAGCAGAACATACCTTGAGACAATTAAGGAAAACTCTACCCTAGGCTATAGCCCAGGTCTCTTACAAAAATCAAGATTTCTTAGTACAGAGGCCCAATTCTGAAAACAGAGACTGAGCAAAACCATTGGAACCATAATTTCCTAGACTTTGGCTTAGGGAATGAGCAAAAACATGGAGCACATATACAGAAAATTGAAGACACCAACAATGGTGGAAAGACTATATCCTAGGCCTTGTCCTAGGACCTGCACAAACACCAAGATTGCTTGCTATAGTGGCCTTATTTTCTCATCCACAACAGAGAGGAA
>PVKC010026975.1:0-15934 GCA_004027635.1 Crocidura indochinensis
GCTAGCACATGCAAGGCAGTTTGCCTTACTGCTTGCGCCACCACTTTGGTCCCTACATTTACTTCTAATAAGGATTGGGAAGGTAGGCCATCTGTTGGTAATAGGAAAGATGAGTGATGTCCATGGAGATAATTGTTGACAAGTACTTCAAATTTAGACCAATGTTTATTTGTTGTCTTAGAAGCAGTGTCTAACAAGAAGCTAAGGTCTTAAGTATTATGAACTTGACTCAATGACACAGATCAAAAGAAAATTATTTTGCATAATTGAAATTATTAGAATAGCAGTGAATATCATTTTTGCTGCTGCTTGTCAGCATGGGAGATAAGTTCCCATTATACAGTGGTCACTGTCCTTCCTGGGTGTCTTGCCTTCTTTGATTTCTGCCATTACTGAGTTTTCCAAATCTCCTTTTCACTTTATAGTGTACCCAGCTATTAGGTCCCTTTTCGTTTGTTGTTTTTCAACTAATCCCTGGACTAGAATATATACTATGTAACCTCATTTATATTTTTCCACAAAAGGAAGGGACTTATGTGATATCTCATAGGACACCCAGTAAAGTAGGCATCAAGGAGCATGATGATTTGTAGAAAAGTTTTTTTCATATAACTCTGAATGTAATATAAATGTTTTAAGGAAAAAGAGATTACAGGAAATAACAGTGCCCAAAACTGACACAATTAATATCCAGAATAAAGAAATGTAAGTCAGAAAGATAAAAACTGTAAAAGAAAAATAAAAGGATATAAATAAATAAATGAAGATGAAATTGTGACAATTGACATGAAAAGGTAGATATTTCTCTTCATGAGAAATAGTAAAATGTGATTTAGAATGAGATACAGTCTTTCAATCATGAGATTATGAACATGATCAAGTTACACTGTACCTAATTTGGCATACATATTGAGTCTAAAAGTGGTAGTCACATCTGAATTCATGAATGTAGTTGTGTTTCTTTTCTTTCATTTTTTAAATAAATAGTATCTTAAGCACCATGGTTACAAATATGTTTGTAGTTGTGTTTCACACGTAAAAAGAACACCTCCCCCCTTCAACAGTTCAACAATCCTACCACCAATGCCCCCCCAGCCCTGCCTGTATACACAGGCATTCTACTTCTCTCACTTGTTAGCACTGATAGTTGTTTTCATTGTACCATTGATAGTTGTTAGTGTAGTTATTTCTCTAACTGCTCACACCACTCTTTGTGTATATTTCTTTTTTTCATGTGCGTTTTTTTCTTTATTTTTATTTTGTGTATATTTCTTAAAACTTAAAACATGGATATAATCTAACCCAAGAATTTCCCTTCAGGTGTCTTCTAATAGGTATGTTTATAAATGTTTAAAAATAGGTATAACTTATGATCCTTCCCTCCCACTCTCCCTTCTTCTCTTCTCCATTTTTCCTTTTCATCCTCTCTCCATCCCTCCCTTCCTTTCTTTCTTTTTCCTATGTTCAGGGTTTACTCCTGGCTCTGTACTCAGGAACCTCTCCTGGCAGTGCTTTGGGGACCATATGGGATGCTGGGAATTGGACCTGTGTCAACTTTATGCAAGGCAAGTGCCTTACTCACTGTATTGTCTCTGACCTCTGCAAGTTATGCATTTTATTAAAATGGCAAAGATATGAAGAAATTGGAACCTTTAGTCATTGATGATAGAAATTTAAAATGGTTGCCAGTTTGGAAAGAGTTTGGCAGTTTCTCAAAATGTCAAGCATCAAATTTTCATATCTAATAGTTTAACTTTTAAAAATCTGTCTAAGAGAGGTACATTGCCTACAAAACTTATTCCCGAGTGTTCAAAGCAATGTTATTCATAAAACCTATAAAAAGAAAACAAGTAACTAGAAAAGATAGAGTAGTATTCCCCAGTAAAATATAACTAGGTATTGTTACAGGCTAAATTGTGGATTAACATCAAAAACATTGAAATGGAAAAGAAGTATACAAAAGTCCACACCCTGTATGCTTTCTTGATATGAAAAGGAAAGGCATGGGGCCCGGGAGATAGCATGGAGGTAAGGCGTTTACCTTTCATGCAAAAGGTCATCGGTTCGAATTCCGGTGCCTCATATGGTCCCCCGTGCCTGCCAGGAGCAATTTCTGAGCATGGAGCCAGGAGTAACCTCTGAGCACTGCCGAGTATGACCCCCCCCCCAAAAAAAAAAAAAAAAAAAAAAAAAAAAAAGAAAAGGAAAGGCAAATTTTCTGACATTAAAAAGTAGATTAGTGGATTCCAGGACTGAGGTGGGAATAAAGACTGCAAGTAGGCTTAAGATCCTAAAATTAAGTTTGTTCCACTCTACACATTTTCTTAAATCTTAAATAAGAAAATCGCATTGAATTTGTATACATAAACCTTTTGGACATCCTATTATGTAAGTTACTCTCATTGAAGCAGTTTAAAATGATTAATAATTGGTAGCATTATAACCATTGTAGCTTGAGATGATGGACCAACACTTATTTTTATATAGCTGAAAGAAATGAATAGAGACATATTAGGCAACATAAATAAAATGGGAAATGCTTACACACACACAAGACTTGAGATGTGCCTTATGGACTCAAAGGATTGAGCACAAACTTGAACACCTCCAGGAGTCACTCCTGAGTAAATAACTGGGAGTAATCCTGTGGTTTGTGGCCTCCAAACAATCCAAAAGGTGCTTATTATCATACTCTTTGTAATAGTAGAAGCTGGAAATAACCTAAAGACCCAGTAGTGAAAACCATTTAGTATAGGATATTGATAAAAATAACTTACGAAAGAACACATGCGACACCATACTATTTAAGTCTATTTTAAAGAGAAGTACTTTATTCGTTCTCTCTGAAAATATGTATAGGAAAATTTTGAAAAGGATTTGAAGATTAGGGCCAAATACAGTGCTTAGGGCAAATGGTGGGCATGTAGTTGGCAAGTTCTGTTACTGGCATCACATGGTACCCTAAACATCACTACATGGAACCCTTGATGTATTCTCTCTCTCCCCTGGACCTCTAGGGCCTGGCACTGTACATTTAGCTCCTTCCTTTGAAGTGAGAATCCATTCAGATGATAATTGTTAGCCCCAGGTCTCAAAGTTCTGCTTGGGAAGCCTGATGTAAAGACTGCAGCCAAATTTAGACTAGGAATTGTAGGGCTGGGGGGGGATAGCCTTGCTTATGTGTAACCCAGGGGCACAATAGTATCCCCATTACTGTTAGAACAAGAACCCCAAACCCATCTAAGAATAGTTGCTTTAGGGTTCAGAGAAATAAAGATCAATTTCTGATTTTAAAATGAAGATGGTCTTTAATATTAATTTGACTATATTAAAAATAGTAATTTATGTAAATTTTAAATTAAAAGGACATTCAATTTGAAGCAAGTATTTTGAATATACCACTCAGTGGGAGAATAAGAATGAATCATTTATTGATTATATTCTAAGCTCAAGACTAATAAAAAAATTCACACTCAACTTCCTCTTGAAAAGAGATTCAAAGTTATTATATCAGTCTCAGGTTATGTAAAATAATTGCTGAAACTGGAAATTATTGTATTCATGTGTGCACATATACATATATATACAGATACATAGCAGAACAGTAGTATTTATAGATATTTTAAAGTTTTATTGTATTTTCTGGAAGTTGTGATTGTTATACATATACATGTATATACTTATAGATATATACAAGAATATACTAAACTTTGTTACATTATCATTTCATAATAACATTATTTGCAGGGGCTGCTTTTTTAGGGTTCTTCAATTAATCATTTTGAGTTATTGAGACCTTGGTAGTAATTCCAGTATTGGATTACTGAAATAACTTTCTCCCTCTAATATGGAAATTAAAAGGTCACTACTGTAAGACCTTAGTTTTAGTTATCTTTTATGCCCATATTTTATATCAAGAACCTTTGATGTAACCATCTAAACAATTAATTTGAATTAGTCAGCCAAACTAAGTTATCTTTTTTTTTTTGAGTTATCTTTTCTTTTCTTTTTTTTTCATTTTTTGAAATGAGACTAGACTGTTCATATGATTCTCAGAGCTTTCACATCAAGGAAATTATTGTGAATATTCCCTTGATAAAAGTAGCTCTTCTGTGGGTTCTAAGATTTTATATGCCCACACTTTAAAGCCACAACTGCAGGAAGCTGATATTTTTCAGATGGATATTTATATTTTTATACTTTATACATATTTTCAGTCTAACTGGAACCACCACCAGTAGTGTTTAGGAGCCCTGGATTTACTTTGAACAAAGGCCCCTTCGTTTCAGGGAACCCTAGTATTTTAGATTCTTTAACTTCCTAGTAAATCACCCTTGTAACCTCTAATTTCAGTTTTCTTTGAGGATTGCATCAACTCTTTGTCATTTTTGACACCCTTGCCTTTTTGCAAGTCCCTAAGGAACAAATATATTTTCCCTTGCTTTTTGGAAGTGGAACTTCTTCTCAATACCACATCTCATTTTGTCAGTATCTAAATCTTGTAGGTCTCCTGAAACATCTACTTTCTCTTATTGAGTCTAGAGGGAAAAGTAATGTCAGGATCTGAGTGGATATTTGGAAATCCCTCATTGACTTGAAGTGAAGATGAAACGCCTCCTCGCCTCCTCTCCAGTGCTGTTGAATACCCCATTACTTAATTCCACAAAGTTACTTTCAGTAATCTTACCCTCTACGTAAAGGTCCAAGCTAGAGTGTCTGTAAATGTGATTAGACATTGGTTATATTATAATTGTCTTTGTAAACTTTTCTTCTCCCACTTAAGGGCAATTATTAGCACTGAGTTTGGTGTCCATTGTTGAGGTTTTAGTCATCAGAAGAAAAAAGTTCATTTTTAGTACAGAAAATTGTCTTAGGTATACATTTGTATTTAGCTCCCAGTTTTCTTTTTTTTTTTTTTATTTTCCCATCATTCCCTGGTCCTTCCAGATATTTTCAAAACCTGCTACTTCATTTGCTCAGTATCTGAGGCCTTCTCTAGCAAACTTATTTAAAAATACAATATCTAAGGGCAAAAGAAAGTTTATAACCTCTCCAGTACCACCAAGAGTCAGTTCTAAATAGAGCTGGCTATGGGCCCCAAATTAAGTAAATAAATGCAACACAATTTCCATGGGTTGTAAAGATAGTTAAACTGTTTGAATGTGTGATTTTTATTTGAGAGGTCCTAGTTAAATTCCCTAGTAACCATGATTCCCAGAGCACCAATTGGAGTAACCCCAAAGCACTAAACTCAGGAGTAGCCTCTGCGCATTTACAGGTGTGATGGAAAGCATAAAACAAACAAAAAAAATCCCTCAACGATATCTACCTATCCTATTCCACACAATCTATAGTTCTCTGATTTGGCTTATTCATATTGTTAAAATGAAGTAATAGTCACATAATGTGTTGTTTGTGTACTTGTACTTGTACTTTTCACTGGAATATATGTTCCAGTGGCCAATATTGTTTACAGGATTTATATTTACTTTGTAACTTCTGTGTTTTCAATATCTAGACTGAAATTTCTGCTGAATGTATGACAAGTGATTGAGAAACCAAGTAGGCCTGCCCTGTGTGCAGCAATTTAATAAGAAGAAAGGAGAGCTTTGCATAATTTGCATAAACTGTTGATGGATATATTTTTTCTGTTGATGGATATATTTTTTCTGTGTGCTGTTTAATTTCATCTCCATGAAATTGCAGTTATTCATGATTGGATTTTAGGCATATAGTGTTTGAGCATCAATCCCTTTACCAGTATCCACTTCCTTCTACTAATGTCTCCCAATCCCCAGCACACTTTGATCCTGTCCACCACATATCTGCTTATACAAGAGCAGCCTTTCCTTTTCCTTTTTAGTTTTGTACTGTGGTTTACAGTATTACTGCTAATAGGAATTCATACATAAGGAAACCCTAGTTTTCTCCTTAAAAGCCTATATTTTACTGAGCATAGAATATCTAGATTTTATAATAAACAGTGTTGGGAAAAACAATACTAACTACATCTATTGCAAGCATTCAAATGTAATATCAAGTGATATTACTGCCATATATTAATTATATCGGTGTTCAAAGTCCATTAAGATATATGAGTAAAAAATTATACTAGATTTGCAAGATTTCACTTATATAATTTTTAAGTTATATAATAACTAAATTTATGAAAATGAATATATTCAATATTCAATGGTGATTCATTCAATCTTTTTTGCAGATTTAAGGGAATGTGGGAAACTTGGGGTTAGTAGCTTCCTTTATGTTTTCCAAGTGGTGTAAATGGGATAGATTTCTTGAGTGGGAGAATAGTTTCTAATGTGGTTTATATGCAGTTTTATAGTTTGAATTGCATAAAGATAATGTTCTTGGATAATTCTTATTTTACAAGGATTAAAATTGTGTTGTGCATACTGTTGTAAACTAAGGTAATAACAATATTTTTCTGAATTTGTAATTGAAGGCTAACTGGCCCCACTCTGCCACCTTCTGGCAGAATCAAGAGAGGTAAATGTCTTTAATTCATATTTGTAGGTGCAGTATTATCATTTTTTGTTTTGTCTGTGTATGAAATATTTTAATAGGATCAGTATAAGCGGTAATGTAGTTCTAGTGTGTTCAACTCACAATGTCAGAGTTTATTAGAAAATGATTCTGCAAGATATAGCTTGCTATATCTTGACTTTTTCAGGTTTTTTTTTTTTTTTGTGGTTTTTGGGTCACACCCGGCAGTGCTCAGGGGTTACTTCTGGCTCCATGCTCAGAAATTACTCCTGGCAGGCATGGGGGACCATATGGGGCACCAGGATTCGAACTGATGACCTTTTGCATGAAAGGCAAACGCCTTACCTCCATGCTATCTCCTGGGCCCCGACTTTTTCAGTTTCTTGATTAACATTAAACTATCAGATTTGTTAGATGTTTATCACTTCAGTAAAAAAGAATATTTGGAGAGTGATATGGAAATGAATGTTACTGGGCCAGGGTGATGGCACAGCAATAGTTCATTTGCCTTGCACGCGGCTGACCTAAGACAGATCTTGGTTTGAACACCCAGCATCCCATATGGTCCCTCAAGCCAGTAGGGATTTCTGAGTGCATAGCCAGGAGTAACTTCTGAGTGAAGCCAGGTGTGTCCAAAACAAAAACAAACAAAAAAAGTATGTTACTGAAATCACTATCAAGTTCATAACTTATACTAATATTGGATTCTGTAATTACATAGCAGAGCTCTTAATTTAATGGAGAAATCATATGAATAATAACAAACTTCTTAGTGCTACATATCATTGTTTTTTGTTTTACTTCATTGTATTTGTTTCCATTCAATAAAGAAATCTTAAAGACTTTAAAACTTTAAAAAATTGTAGTTTACTTGACCAATGTGATACAGTTGAGTTGGAGGTAGGAAAATAATTGAAATTTAAGATACTGTAGTTTTGTGACTTTTTCAACAGACATTATCTGCACTCTGCTCTGGAAAATGAAATAATATTCATCTTCCAAGTAGGTGCTGTAGGGAATATATATTTTCTCTTCAGGAGATTTAGCTTTTAGGACAAGGGAGACTCATTCAGTGAACTGGAGTATATGCCATACATGCAGAATCATCAGGTACATCATAATAACCCCGCACATGAGTGGATGTGATCCGCTTCTTCCACACCAATTAAATATAACTTTAGATTTTATGTATTTTGATATATTTTATAAGTAAACTCCTAAATATCCTATCCAAAATTTTTCTATTTCTATCCAAAATTTTCTATCCAAAATTTTTATCCAAAATAAAAATAATATTTTATTGATCACAATGAAATAAACATTTCAGTATATCCAGTATTAACAGAAATTAAGGTAAAGAATGATAACCTCATAAAGTAATGTGTCTCTGTGTGTGTAATAAATGGGAGAGGGTATTTAAGTCCCATAATTTCTGTTTCTGACTTATCTCGGACTTGGGATACTGAAAGGTCTGTAATAAAGCTAGAAATAGATAAGAATACATTTCTGGGCCTGAGAATGGAGGTAAGGCATTTGCCTTTCATGCAGAGTGACAGTGATTCAAATCCCAGCCATCCCATATGGTCCCCCGAGCCTGCCAGGAGCGATTTCTGAGCATAGAACCAGGAGTAACTCCTGAGCACCACCGGTATGGCCTTCCCCACCCCCCCAAAAAAAGAATACATTTCTGAATAACAAAGTTGCAAGAGATATTTACAAAATTAATTTAAACTACTGAACTAGTGTTATAATGAAAATCGTGTGAAAAAAATCTTTAAATTAAAAGTCTTTAAATTTAAGCAACACCAGTGCTTAAAGGGTATTATAGTAGGAGGTACATATTTTGGAAATAAAGAAATAGCTAACATTAAATAAGGTTACACCATAGGACAGTACAGGAAGAAAAGCAAATTTAATGTAAGTAAAAGAAAAGATACAATGTAAATTAGAGAAGAAATCAATGAAACTGAAGATGGAGGGTATTTTAAATCCTTAGAAGTCTATTAAATGAAAAGTTTAGTAAAATAGATATTTAGCTAGTATAGCGGAGAAAAGAAAATGCAATATACCAAATCACCTACAGTAGATATAAAAATTTTAACATTGCTGTACTTTGGAACAAAAAAAGGAATACCATGGAAACTTTTAGATCAAAGCATTTAACAACATGAAATAGGTCAATTCCTATCATATAGGACTTTATAGATTTTTCACTTAAGTGCATTTCACAATATGCAAGTAAATATCTTTTCATGGCAATAACAAATTCCTCTCATGTTTTTCTTTATTTGAAGTTTAAGAATCATTCAGAATGTTCTTTTATTTTTTGCATGCTTGGTCTTAAAATACTATTTAAGTTTGACAGATCTCATGGTCCCACAGCCAACATTTCATTACAAATTAAGCAAGTACATTTATTTCACATCATAATTATCTGAAATAAATTCATATTGTAAAGTAACTCAATATTTTCTTTTTCTTCTCAACTGAGGTATACTAGGCCCTGTAGGAAAAACTATGCAGTATTGTTATCAGGAGTTTTCTTTTGTCTCTCTGAATTTATCCACTTACTCATAATATAATTTTTGTTATAAAATCTAAATATTGCTAATAATTTTCTCAAATTAATACTAGTTTTATTCATGAGATTATGTTATACTAAAATTAATTGATGTTTATAGTTAAACATACAGTAGTAGTATTTTATATGTCGTTATATGCGGTAGTTAAGTATGTAAGTTTTTGTAAATGAATGAGCTAACAGTAATTCTTTTGACATAAATTATTTAAAGAACATTTATTGAATAGTTGTCAGGAGGCTTAGTAAGCTGTTACTATTAGTTGATTTGGTTACTTCTTTTGTTTCTCAACATTAGGTGTTTTCAGATACACATTAGCATCTAAATTGGTTTGTACCTAGACAGTACTAAAAAACAATGGAGTTGTTTATGGCCACAGGATCTAGGAATTCCAAGCACTATTACTAATACTACTACTTTTGTGAGGTGTACTTTTGGCTGCCAGGACTTCTAAAAGTATGAGAAAGCAGGGGAGTGTACCCACACTCCAAAAATGTACTGATGATGTCAGACCAAATACCAAATACTGGAGTTTTGATTAGATTGGTAGGTGGTGGACCTGGGCTATTGGCGAAATGGCAGTTGTGGGTGATGGGTGCAGTAGTCATGGATGTCCCAGACAGGACTTGGCCTGCCCTCTCCTCCCAAGTTTTCCAGTTTTCACCTGCTGGCCAGTGTATCCATAATTTTTCATGGGTTGGTTTATATCTCTTTTGAGAAATGAGTGAGTCTGTGGAGCTGGCCAAATGCAAACCTGGTGACTGCATTTGCACAGTTAACAATTTTAAAAATCACATTCTTACAGAGTTTAATCCAGTGATATATTAATCTGATACATGCTGCGAAATAGTGGTCAGAAAATATAGAAACCTCTATGTATAATAAAAACAGAAATTTAGAACGCATAGTAGTCTCAGATCTCAGCTGAGGTGTTTGTGAGCATTTATTGGCATTTTGGGGCATGATGTATGTACATGCAGAGTGCACAAGTTCAGAATCAAGGTTTCAGTAAAATCATGGAATGGAGAACTAGGGAGTATTGCCTGAACATCTTGGATTCTTTATATATATATGAGTTAAATTCTGCTTTTGGATGGCAGAAACAGTATGATGGATAGTGTGGCTTGCATGCGACTTACCCATCACCAGAACCACAAATGGTCTTTTGAGTCCTGCCAGGTGTGATCCCCGAGCACAGACTCAGGAGTAACTCTTGAGCACTGCCAGGTGTGGTTCTAAAGAAAAACATTAATATTTGGTCGTTGCAAGTTCAAAAATTATTTGTTGATGCCAGATTTTTCTTAACTCCACTGGGATCATTACACATAATTAAAGAAGCTCTAGTATGAACAACACAGTATGTAGTGTGTATGAGCCAGTTTTGAATATACTGGTAAAGAGTCATTAAGAGCAAAGCAAGGCTTGAAGAGTTAGTAAAGAAGTAAGGCACTTTCTTTGCATGTAGCCGAATTGCTGTTAGCGTGGTTCAAATCCCCAGATAGATTCAAACCACATAAGATTCCCTGAGCACCACCTGGATTCACTCTTGAGCAACTTGCCACAATTAGTCCTGAGCTCTGTTGGGGGTGGCTCAAACCTAAAAATTAAAAATGAAAAGAATGGGGCCCGGGAGATAGCATGGTGGTAAGACGTTTGCCTTTCATGCAAAAGGTTATCGGTTCGAATCCCGGTGCCCCATATGGTCCCCCGTGCCTGCCAGGAGCAATTTCTGAGCATGGAGCCAGGAGTAACCCCTGAGCACTGCCGGGTGTGACCCCAAAAAAAACCAAAAAAAAAAAATGAAAAGAATGAGTAAAAAAGCTATGCCATATAAATGTTATCAACTCAGGAATAAATGGAAGGGTTGAGTTTTCTAGAAATATGGTATTTGCTATGCCCTTCCCCCTCAAAAGCTGATAAACATTATTCTCCAGTGTACCTGGGTCATTGTGGATAGACTTACAAGAGCATAAAACAAGGCCTTCATAAAATAAAAAGAAATCGTAAGTTTTCTTCCCAAGTCACAGTGCTTTGGAGGTAGAAATTTATACAAAAGGGAAGATGTATATAACTCAATTAGTTGGAAATTAAATAAATACTACTAAACAACCACTGGGTCAAAAGGAGGAAAAGATTAGTAAAAAAAAAAATCTTGGAAACAAATATGAATGAAGATTCCAGCTATCAGCACATATCGGACATAACAAAAGTTGTTCTAGATGGAAGTTATTTGCAGTAAAAACATTTCTCATTAAGCAAGCAAACAGGCTCAAATGAACCAAACTCATCTCAGTAAACTAGTAAAAGTACAAAAAGAAGCCCAAAGTAGTAGTGAAATAATAAAAATTAATAGAAATCAATAATATAGAGTGATGTTTCCATCTTAAAAATGCCTTTAGTCTCAATGTCATGGAGTATTTTACCTTCATGTTCTATATACCTTCTGATTTCAGGTCTGATATCAGGGTCTTTGATCCATTTGGATTTGACCTTTGTGCATGGTGTTAGCTGGGGGTCTGAGTTCGCTTTTTTACAGGTGTCTAACCAGTTGTGCCAACATCACTTGTTGAAGAGGCTTTCCTTGTTCCATTTAGGATTTCTTGCTCCTTTATCAAAAATTAAGTTATTGTGTGTCTGGGAAACATTTTATGAGTACTCAAGCCTATTCCATTGATCTGATGTTCTGTCTTTATTCCAATACCATGCTGTTTTGATAACTATTGCTTTGTATTACAGTTTAAAATTGGGGAAAATAATGCCTCCCATATTCCTTTTTCCAAAGATTGCTTTAGCTATTCTAGGGTATTTATTGTTCCAAATGAATTTCATAAGTGTTTGATTCACTTCTTTGAAGAATGTCATGAGTATCTTTAGAGGGATCACATTTAATCTGTACAATGCTTAGGGGAGTATTGCCATTTTAATGAAGTTATCCTGCCAATCCATGAACAGGGTATGTGTTTCCATTTCCGCGTGTCCTCTCTTATTTCTCTCTAAAGAAGTAGAAGCAGAGATAAACAGATGGGAATATATTAAGCTAAGAAGCTTCTGTACCTCAAAGGAAATAGTGCCAGGATACAAGATACAGGATACAAGAGTCACCCACTGAGTGGGAGAAACTATTCACCCAGTACCCATCAGATAAGGGGCTAATATCCAAATTATACAAGGCACTGACAGAACTTTACAAGAAAAAAATATCTAATCTCATCAAAAAATGGGGAGAAGAAACGAACAGACACTTTGACAAAGAATTAATACAAGTGGCCAAAAGGCACATGAAAAAATGCTCCACATCACTAATCATCAGGGAAATGCAAATCAAAACAACTGTGAGGTACCACAGAGATTGGCACACATCACAAAGAATGAGAACAAGCAGTGCTGGCGGGAATGTGGAGAGAAATGAACTCTCTTTGACTGCTAGCGGGATTGCCGTCTAGTCCAACCTTTATGGAAAGTGATATGAAGATTCCTCCAAAAACTGGAAATTGAGCTGTCATATGATCAAGCTATACCACTCCTAGGGATATACCCAAGGAACACAAAAATACAACACAAAAATCCCTTTTTCACACCTATGTTCATTGCAGCGCTATTTACAATAGCCAGATTCTGGAAGCAACCAAGATGCCCTTCAACAAATGAATGGCTAATGAAACTGTGGTACATATACACAATGTAATATTATGCAGCCTTTAGGAGAGATGAAGTCATGAAATTTTCCTATACATGGATGTATATGGAATCTATTATGCTGAGTGAAATAAGTCAGAAAGAGAGAGAGATAGATACAGAATAGTCTCCTTCATCTATTGGTTTTAAGAAAAATAAAAGAAATTTTTGCAATTATTCCCAGACACAAAAGAGAGGAGGAAGGTCCAGCTCACAATACGAAGCTCACCACAAAGAGTGATGAGTACAGTTAGAGAAATAACTACACTGAGAACTATCCTAACAATGTGAATGAATGAGGGAAGTAGAAAGCCTGTCTCGAGCGCAGGTGGGGGTGAGTGGGGAGGAGGGAGATTTGGGACATTGGTGATGGGAATGTTGTACTGGTGAAGGGGGGTGTTCTTTACATGACTGAAAACCAACTACAATCGTATTTGTAATTAAGTTGTTTAAATAAAGATAATAAAAAACCTACAAAAATCAATAATATAGACATTTAAGACAATGTATTAATAATGACACCATAGTAATCAAAATGGGCAAATTCTTTGCTAAGCATATGGACTAAAAAAGAACAAAAACTATAAATCATATCACAAGTAAAGTGGAAGAAGTCAGAAACCAATGAAATACAAGAGGTCATAAAAATTGCTGTGAACATTTTTTTATGCTCCTGAGATTATAGAAGAAATATATATTGGAATACTACAACCTCCTAAGGCTGAATCAAGAGGGAAAAAAATGTCTGGAGTGACCAACTAATGCATTCACAATAGTAATAACAGAAGCCTTGGCCTAGATTAGTTCCTGGTGAGTTCTTCCACACATTCAAAGAGGACCTCCTATCCTTTTCAAACTGTTCCAGAAAGTAAGAGAAACAGGAGTTTGTCCAACAGTTTCTATGTGGATGCATTTTCCTGTTCCTTACTTAAAAAAATGAAAGTAATAAAAATAAAAATAAAATTCTAAATGCAAATATCTTCAGAAGCTTAGCAAACTACATTAAATGAAACCTAGACTGTAATCAAGTGGGAAGATACTAGGATTGCAAGAATACACAGATGGTAAATAATTACTACATCAGTAAGAACATTTATCAAACTGAGCTCCTTCTCCTCACCCATGTCTCTAAATAAAACTGATTTAACTGAAAAAAATAAAGTGAATATCAATAGATAGATAGATAGAATTCAGCACCCATTTACTTTAAAAAAAAAAAGACCAAAATATTTTGGGTTTTTTTTTTGGGGGGGGGCACACTCGGCTGCACTCAAGAGTTACTCCTGGCTCTACGCTCGGAAATCGCCTCCAGCAGGCTCAGGGGACCATATGGGATGCCGGGATTCAAACCACCATCCTTCTGCATGCAAAGTAAATGCCTAACCTCCATGCTATCTCTCGGCCCCGCCAAAATATTTTGGCAGGAGTGATAATACAACTGGTAGGGTGCTTCCCTTGCTCGTGGCAGACTCTAGATAGTCCCTGGCGGCACATAAGGTCACCTGAGCCCCCAGGAGTGATCTCTGAGCACAACCATGTGTGGCCAAAAACCCCAACCAAAAACCTAAAACACAAAAGGAGGATAGTTGCATACCTGCAACCCAAAAGCATTAAAAGTGCATATACACACATATGTATACACACACATACACTATATAGTATCCTGCTTGGTTATAAGAAAATATGAAATCTTGTGATTGGCTGCAACTTGGAAAGATCTAGAAGATACTGTACTAATTGAATCAAAAAAAGACAAATAGTAAATGATCTCACTCATGTGGCATATAAAAAACAAGGGGATAATGAGTGGCCAATAATAAAAATCATGAGACAGGAACTCTGGATAGTGAAAGGAATATTCATACTTTGGTAGTAGGTTAGAAGTAGTAGCATTGGGGTCTGAGCGGTGGTGCTAGAGAAAAGACATCTGCCTTGCAAGCAGCCAATCCAGGATGGTTGATGGTTCGAATCCCATATGGTTCCCCATGTCTGCCAGGAGCGATTTCTGAGCCCATAGCCAGGAGTAACACCTGAGCGTCAACTGGTGTGGTCCCAAACAAAGCAAAAACAAACAAAAAGTAGTAGCATTGTATGCCTGAAACTATTAATTGTAGATCATTGTAATAAAATTGAATAACTTAATTTTAAGTGGCTATATTAATATCTATCTCAGAACTAATAAAAATAAAAGTTTTACTCAATTTGTCAGATATGCCTGAAATTTTATTCAGAAGGAAATACATACATATATCTGACTATATTTGCAAATAAGAAAAGTGCAATAAACATGATCTTCCACATTAAGAAATGAAAAACAAAAGTTATCTAAACCAAAATAGAGGAAAGAAAAAATGAAGAAAGTGTGGTCAATAAAATTAAAACAGAAACCATGAAAGAGAAAAAATTAATGAAAATAAAACTGATAGTTATTTATAAGAATAACTAAATAAGATATGTCAACCAAACTACCAAGGAAAATGAAGAAAAAACAAATTGCCAATATCAATAAAACAACAAGTACAAATTCAAAGAGTAATAGGGAACATTAGTAATTGCTTTTGTCACATTAATTTAACAATATAATTGAAATAGATTAATTTTTTAATTATACGTCTTTCAAATGTATATTATTATACGTATATATATAATATACATATTATTATAACAGTGAATTAGGGCTGTTCCCACCACCAGTGTTGACCTCCCTTGTCACTGTTCCCAGCATGCATTCTATACCTCCACCTTTAGCCCCTTGCTGCTAGTGTGACAGGTCCCCTTTGTGTATAACTTGCTGTAGTTTGGATCACTTGATTCCATTGTCGTTGAGTTTGGGTTGGGTATATAGGTCTGATTATTTTTTATTTCTTCTCAGTACTCATGAAACCACTTTGCCCTGGTACTACCATCCACTTTTTTTTTTTTTAAAAACAGATCATTTCTTGATAAGGAATATATAACTGACTAGTACCCTTTTGTTGATGAAAATGAATTAAACTTTATAGCTTTTAAGGAACGTTCAGGAAATCCAATTTTCCTTACAAGCCTTCCCCAATAATAAGGAATTAATATCAGTTCTCTATAATCTCTTTCAAGAATACTGTACTTCCCAACTTTTTTTTTGTTGTTGTTTTGTTTTTGTTTTTTTTTTGTTTTTGGGCCACACCTGGCGGTGCTCA
>PVKC010026976.1:0-15950 GCA_004027635.1 Crocidura indochinensis
AAAAAAAAAAGGAAAGAGAGGGACTGGAGAGATAGCGTGGAGGTAAGCATTTGCCTGGCATGCAGAAGGACGGTGGTTCAAATTTCAGTATCCCATAAGGTCCCCTGAGCTTGCCAAGAGCAATTTCTGAGCATAGAGAAATAGTAACCCGAGTGCTGCCAGGTGTGACTCAAAAACCAAAAAAATACAAATAAAAATAAATAAAACAAAATAAAAAGGAAAGAGAGGGAGAAGTAAAAAATGGGTCCAGGAGGTGTGATGGGAGGATAACTAGAGACATAAAAAAGAAATAGAGACATAGGTGGTGGGAAATGTTCACTGGTGAAAGGTGGTGTATATTCTTGAACAATTTTGTAGCAGCAATGCTTAAATAAAATAATTATAATTTTTTTATAAAAACCTTCCCTTTCCCTTACTTTGGCAGCCATATATCAAAAAAAATTGCTACTGCTGCTACTACAACCATATTCTTGGAGACCTGAGACTTTACTCCATTCCCCTCAGTACTCTATTCCAGTGGTTCATGGCCTTAAGTCTGTTAACCCCATACTTGGTTGCATGTGACTAGGCATGTTCCAGTCTCCATTGGCAGAAGACATTCTGGGAAGACTCCTTGAGGTTTGTTCTGGACAGACCCAATCTGGTTCTTTTTGGAGAGATTTTATGGACTTCAGACAATGAATTGAAACATGCCATGATCCCGCATATTTTTCAGATGGAAAAGTCATAGCAGAACAATTTATCTGTCTCATATCAAAATCCCACAACTAGGTAAGGACCCTGACTCCCAGGAAAATTTTCTTTTATATGCTACACATGCACAACGCACAAGCACAATGAGCATCACTATTATCTTACAAAGGTACTGTTGTAAGAGCTTCACCAATGTTGATCCTTTAGTTACCGCATGACTTTATTAGGGAGACTTTTTAAATCCTTCACTGTACAAACAGAAAAGATGAGGCCATAAATGACCAAGGTACTTACAAAGGAAGTATAAGCTACACAGTAAAGACGGCAAAATTTGCCCCTCCTGCCTCTCCAGCTTGTCCTCAACAGGAAGTGTTAAAGCTGATAAGAAAATGTTGCATAAAATTAAGAAATAATCTCTTGGTGCTTCAGTTTTCTCATCTTATAAAATAATTTAAAATATTACAATATTGTATATAAATTCTATCACATATATTAGAACATATACACACATAATTGTGTCTGGTGTACATAATCCTTAAAATATAATTTATATCATTTTATAAGGTATATATGGATGATTGTGGACAAAGATGAAGCAGGTGGTGAAAGCCTTGGGAGGGAAGTAAAAGGCAGAAAATAAGTAAAGGAAGGAAAGGGTCACATTCTCAGATATTTACAGTAGCATCCCAAACCAATAAAGGTGTAGAACTCATCATGGGTTCCCAACTCTCTTCCTGTTTGTGGAGAAATTACCACGCACAACTTCTTTCACCTCTCTTGCCTCACCCACAAACCCTGCCTACCTGTCCTGGAAATAACTCCTCTAGTTAAAAATTGGATTCAAGCATCAAATGTAAAACCTTGTCAAAATTAGCACAAGATGACCAAAGAAAATCTGCATGAAAAACTGGAAAATTGAACAAGTGGAAAGTGGCATTCCAATGATATTCAAAAGTCTTGAATTTTTTCATGCCATGTAGTGAGGTCAGAGCTGTCAGATATCTGCATTCACAGAGCACTGCACCCCCCTGTGCCAATTCAGGCTAGACCAACACTGACCAAGTATGAAAAGCAGGGGTGCCTTGAGGATTAAGAGAACAAGACAGAATATCATGGCGACAGGGGACTCAGGGCATCATGGATTGAGAGCTGACTATCCTCCCTGTACAATATTTATTGCTTAGAACCAGAAATCATCAGGAGAAAAACAATCTTTGGTCAGGTACTTAACTGTCTTCATCGATCTAGATTTTTACACATCCAAGAGTTTTAGTTTATAGAGATAAGCATCTTTGTAATGGGGTTTCTCCCAGTAAGATTCTTCTGGGAGAGGTACAGAGATAGTGTAGTTACAAGACCCCAAAGAGACAGCACTCCACTTCTGGTGCCAGCAGATCTTTCTGAGTTGAAAGATCCTACAAATTATCCATCTGTCCTCCTTTATCTCTCTATCTAGCCCCCTGCAGGAAGAAAGCGCCTCTGCTAAGTTCCCAAAACAGATCCAGTCTTGAAGGATCTGAAGGCTAAATACCTGTATAGCCTAATTTACCTTTTCTTTAGAGGGGACAGCACAATGCAGTTATATAACATGCAAAAGTAACAAATGGAAAATGGATAAAGGATTGGAGTCAGAAATTAGTTAAAGATTAGGGAGATCAGGGCAGGGATAGAAGGTTACAGAGAAGAGTATGTAACTACAAAGGCAATGTGAGGGATCCTGCTAGCATGGCAACTGGAATCATCAGCCTTAAGCCTGCCACGTCCAACCTAAGTTGAATGTGGCCAGTTTAACTCCAACAAATCTTCTCTTCAAGGGATTCAACCTTGAGAGGGACACACTGATAATAGGGGAGACCAGTTGCTCCATCTCCTAACACAATGGATCAGTAGGGACATAATTTGGTTCATACCAAATGGGGAAACTACTCTTCCAGGAAATATATGGTGCCTTTGATTAAAAAAAAAGAAGAATTTTATAAAAACGCACATATATGGTATAGTTTAAAAGCAAATCTATAACCTGGCTAAGAATAAAATTCTGGGGCCTGAGAGATAGCTCAAGAAAGTCTGAAATAGCACAGTTGCCTTTCATGCAACTGACAGGGACCCGTTTCAATTCTTGGCATTCAATATGGGCGCCCAACCTGGTAGGGCCAGGAGTAACTCCTGAGCACAGCGGGGTGTGACCCAGAAACCAATCAATCAATAAATAAAGTTTTTTTTAAAGGATTGCAATTTGCTAAATAAGCCTAAAACTTTCTGGCAGCCCATTGGGTGTTTTCACATTTCTGTTAGTAGTAACCTGTGTGTTAGTTATTTAAAATGTTTGGTGGCAATTTGATCAATGGATTTGTTTGGTGGCTCATACAAAGTGAAAAATATATTTTAGGCTTGAGATTTTAAACAAAAAGTTCTAAGAGAAGTTGGAAAAATTGTAAACAGCACTGAGATTCTTAAGATAACTTAAAATTTTCCATATCCACAGTTTAATCTATTACATGAGCTACAGAGGAGAAATAAAACTATTATATTCATAAATGCAGTAAAAATTTTAATGAATTCAATTAACTAGATTATTTAAGGTAGTTTTCTCTCTTCAACTGGAACACTCATAAAAGCACCCTTGAATTGAATTACTAAAATCCACTGGAATCATTTTTTAAAGTACAATTTATAAGTGAGACTTATAAGCCTAAGGAAAACAAAATTTTTTATTTAAATAAATTGAGAAGCAATTGAAAATTCCCAAATAGATGGTAGGTCCTGCACATTATATGTGAAACAAGCATAAAAAATTAAAAAGTGGTGTAAAGGCTCACATTTTAGATGAATATCCTGATATGTATCCTTATGAATTTATCCATATGGTTTAGTCTTATGCCTATGGAAAAGAATAACTGCCTCCAAAGGCTGAATTTTGCACAGTGCAGTTATATAACAGGAAAAAAGTAACAAATGGAAAATGGATAAAAGATTGGAGTCAGGAATTAGTTAGGGGTTAGGGAGATCAGGGTAGTGGTGGAAGGTTACAGAGAAGAGTATGTAACTATAAAGGCAATATGAAAGATCCAGCTAGCATGGCAAATTTCTGCCTTGACTCTATGTCTCTCTCCTGGGTATGATAAAGTCCTGACATTTTGGCAGACATTACCCTAGAGGAAACCTACTAAAGTATAGATCCCCTATCATTTTCTATAGCTGCATGTGAATTATACAGTTATCTCAAAATAAAAATATTTTATTTGAAAAAAACAATAATTCCAGTTGGGTGATAGGAGCTTAAAAGAAAATCTTGTAGAGGATATGAAACCTTTTTATTTTGTAGGAGATGATGTCTGGCTTGCTCTTAGCTATAGTTGGGTAACCATAGAGTACCAGGGATTGAGCCCCAAACTCAGACACACAAAAAGGGCACCCAACTTTTTGAGCTATATTTCCAAACCTAGAATTCTTCTTAACCCATAGAGGGCAAATGATTGAGAACTGGAGAATGGTGACCCAGATGGATTTTTTGGTTTCCCCCTAATTGGCATCAACAATCAAGTTAGGCTTTTTTTTTTTTTTTGGAGGAGGGGATCACACTCGGTGATGCTCAGGGGTTACTCCTGGCTATGCACTCAAAAATGGCTCCAGGTTTGGGAACCATATGAGATGCTGGGGATCTAACCATGATTTATCCTATGTCAGCTGTGTGCAAGGCAAATGCCATACTACTGCGACTACTGCGCCACCACTCCAGCCCCAGTGAAGTTAGGATATGGATAATGAAACCATAAAACTAAGGCCATACTACTGCGCCACCACTCCAGTCCTAGTGAAGTTAGGATATGGATAATGAAACCATAAAACTAAGGCTCAAGGAACCATACAATGTACTCAATACCATTGGCAAGATATTATCATAAATAAAATTTGCCAGACATTCAACTTATATGGCAACTTCCTTTGACTTGTCCCTATTCTCATGGCAGATAGTGGTGAGAAGCTGTAGTCACCTTGGGGAAGTTGTAATAAGGGGATTTAAATGGGATAGATAGGATGGTTGGTTGTTAGTTGAGATTTGATTCATTTTCTGTAGTTCAATGTCACTTCCCGATACAATAAGCATCACTAGACCTCTGAGCAGAGGAATACTTTCTTCGGCTGTGTCACCTTACTAACATAGAGGGCAGAGGTGTAAAGTCAAAGGTTATATTTCAATCCAAAAATTATCTGCAGCCATGGACAAGGACTAATTGTGCACACCACCATGAAAATCAAAATTTGAAGCCCAAGCCTTCAATGTGACTTATATATTCCAAATATATATTAAAAAGTGACTCTTTAAAGAGGTCACCAATGTTTAATGAAATCATAAAGTGGTGCTAAAAAAGAGACAACAGGAAGAAGTATCCACAGAGAGAACCTGGTCCTCTGCATCCCCAGAAAGGCAGAGATCCCAAGAGAAATCCAAATCAATCAAAACCATTTCCTGGACTTCCAATATCCAGAATGAGACAAATATTTGGGTCCTGTCAGCCACCCCAGCTGAGTAATTTTTGTCATGGCAAACAAACCTGATGACTGCAGCTCCAACACCTTACATATACAGAAAAGAAAAGGCAAGAATGCAGGAGTAAGAAAGCTACATATATGGGGGCCGGGTGGTGGCGCTGGAGGTAAGGTGCCTGCCTTACCGCGCTATCTTTGGACGGACCGCGGTTCGATCCCCCGTGCCCCATATGGTCCCCCAGGCCAGGGGCGACTTCTGAGCGCATAGCCAGGAGTAACCCCTGAGCGTCACTGGGTGTGGCCCAAAAACCAAAAAAAAAAAAAAAAGCTACATATAGTCTGTGAAAATTCTATCCAGCCTTCAGATGTGTGAGACCAGAAACAGGCTTCAGGAAGCCAGGCATTCAACTCCATTAGGGAATGCTCTTCTCTAGAAAGTCCCAACATGAAGCACTTACCATGCAAACCAGACTTTGGGCAGTTATTAAAATCACACTAATCATTAGCATTCCTGTGTTTTTGGAGAATAGACATACAAGAATATCTGAAACATCAGGTCATGCAAACATCTTGGTGTTTTTGTTTTGTTTTCTTTAAGCTGTTGGAGTTTCTTTTCCTTTTGAAAACTTTTTTTAATTTTCATTGGATCACCATGAGATACAATTACAAAGTGGTTGATGGTTGAGTTTCAGTCACTCAGTGCTCTAGCACCCATCCTTTCATTGTACACTTCCCACCACCCAGGTGTCCAATTTTCCTCCTGCTCCAACACCCCAGCCTACTTCTATTCTATGGCAGACACTATCTTCTCTCTGTCTCTCTGTCTACTATCTGTCTGCCTGTCTGTCTCCCTCTCCCTCTCACCCACCCTTTTCCCCTCTTAATTGGCTCTGTAGTTCACAATATTGTTACTGAAAGAGTGTCATACATAGCACTTTATGTTCTTTCAGCACCCAATTTTTGTCCAGAATGATCACTTCCAACTTTCATTGTCCTAGTGATGTTTTTTCTGACCTTACTTCACTCCTAGCGATCTTCATACAAATGTCCCAAATTCCTAACCCTTATTTGTATTTTGACTATTATATGCATACAATGTGTTTTTATAGCCCAGAAATTAGTACAATCATTCTATGCCAGTCCTATGTCAGTCCCTCTCCTTCTGACTCATTTAACTCAGCATAATTTCTTCATATCTACCCCTGTAGAAGTGAGAGAAATTTTATCCATTTTCAGACAGATGACTCTTCTGTCACACTCATACCCTGTCACAATTAAACATATGACTCTGCAAGGAAATACCAGGCAAAATTAGTGCTAACCAATATAGACGCAGTGCTCCCCAAACACAACAGTGAGTCCTACTGAGCAGTATGTCCACTAATTCTGATTATATAGCTCAATACAACAGTGATCACTGAATGCAGAGTCAGAAACAGGGAACAGAACTGGGAATATAGAAAATTGGTCACTAATCAGCTAGTGAAAATACACTTTTGTTCATGGTTTTGGAATATTTTTGGTATCTGGCAACTTTAGAAGGATATACACCTTATTACGTGGAGGCTCAAACCCAAGATCTCACACTTGAGGTGTGTGTTTAATCACTGCAAATTTCACTTCACCAATATTTAAAGTTTTGCAGTCCAATTTTTTTTTTCATTTAAAGTATCACGATAGTTGACATGGTAATGGAAATCTTTTGTCTTTTTTTCTAAATGTTTTTTATCTATAAATTAATTTCTGCAAACTCAAGCTCATTTCACCTAAAATCCACTCTATTCAGCTTATTATGACGGCCTGCTAAGACCCAGCAATGATGGACTTAAGATGGATTTTTGTCATTTCTAAGGAACCTTAGTTTACAGAGTTATTCATCATTGAGTTTAGACATACAGTGTTCCAACATCAATTCCATCACCAGTGTCAACTTTCCTTCACCAATATGCCCAGGTTCCCTCTCATACCAGAGCATACCTACTAGACAGGCACAATTGTTGAGTTTTGTAGTTGAAGTTTGGATCTCCTGCTCTCCATTTTGCTTGGCCTTGAACTCTTTTAAGAAAAGATGGCTCATCAAAGCCCTTAATGACACAAAGAATAGCCCTGGGTACAAAATAAGGATAAAGAAATATAAAAAAATATGCTTAGAAAAGAAACTTTTTTTAAATGTCCAATCTAGGTGGTAGTCTTTTTTTAGAAAAATTGTAAGTTATTCATGACCACTATTTTTCTATCTTAGCCTATTCTCTGCTCAACAAGTGGCCAAAATTCAAGCCTTATGTAAAAAAGACTCAGTAAGTATAAAATAAAAATTTAAATGGGAAGTATCATATTCCTTTTATTGGCAGCATTTTTCCCTCGTAATACACATAATAGTGGCATTTTTTCCAAAGAAAGGAATCTCAGTTTTAGTTAAACGCACAATTGCGTGTCTTCATCCATGCCTTCAAACTGATTCCTTTTAGCTTTGTGTGTGTGTTTGTGTGTGTGTGGTTTTGTTTGTTTGATTGGTTTTTGGTTTGTTTTTGTTTTTGCTTTATTTTTGGGACACACCTGGCAGTGCTCAGGGGTTACTCCTGACTCTAAGCTGAGAAATCGCTCCTAGCTGGCTCCAGGGACCATATGGGATGCTGGGATTCTGTTCTGACTTGGCTGCATGCAAGGCAAGCCACCTACAGCTGCGCTATCTCTCTGATCCCATGATTCCTTTTAGTTTTAGATACTCAAGAAGTCTACATCACAGAAGCAAATTTTTCATATCTGAAATACCTTTACATAACCACCTTCAACTCTTATACTTGAATTCCATGAAATTGCAGCGGATTCTGTTGTCGGGCCCAGCCTTTGGCATAGCTCATCTAGAGATAAGCTTCCAAGGCCAGGTTTTCTCTTCTTGGCTGGTTACATTAAGTAGATAAATTTGTTCTGAGATGTGCTGGCAGGATCCACACCTGGTATATCAGAGCTTTCACCTATTTCTGCTCTTAGGAATCAACCTTTGTCTGCAGGAAGAACCAAACAGCTTCGAAGACCAACTGACTAGTTGCGGCCACTCGATCCTAACAGCTCATCCTCACAATCAACTTCTCAAACTAAAGTCCCATCTCTTGCCATGTGAAACTGATCCAAGAGCCATACTCCAGTCAGGAAACTTCATCATTATGATTATCTCTCTCCTTGGCACACAAATTCATCATTATGATTATCTCTCTCCTTGGCACAGAATTAAGAATAAAATAATGTTGGCATAAGTTCAGCTTCCAGGGAAAAATTGTTTCATTTTGTCCCAGTTAATTAGTTTATTTGTTCTCTGTAAGTGACCCAAACCTTATCTATTCGAAATCTCTCACTAACAGACCTACTGTGGTTGCCTGGCAACATCATGCATTGTGATTTCTTCATCTAATTTAAAATTCTCCATTCACGGTGAAGGTCTTCCGAGAGAAGTTATTGTTCAGGGTGGGCCAAATACCATTTTTCACTGTATCCCATTCAATTTAGAAAAAGAAATTACAGTGGACTGTTTAATCAACATAAAATGATTTGTACAGAACATTTAACATCTTCTTGAAATGTAACTGTCTTCTGTTACTAATCAGATCTATTTAATTTATTTGAAACTTTCTCAAGGAGATCTTCTTTCTCCTTCTACCCTTGCTCTTACTTCTGTCCCCTCAACTTTCAATTCAATTTATAAATGCTCGTCCATGGGAAGCTCTGAGAGGACTCTGGAAAGAGAATGTTTGAAAATGGAAGACACACTCTTAATTTCCTGCAATTAGTCATGGGAAAGGAACATCTGGTAATCAAGGCCTCATTCTGATGAGAGAGTGACCCCAGGCTCCGACTTGATTAGAAAGAAGACATTTAACATACAAGTTTTCTGATATGAATACTACAAAGCTAATCAATTGTCTTAATAATAGACTGACTTAGCTTCAAGTACTTGAGGAAAAGTGGTACAGAGGTATCCTCCCAAAGGACAAAGCATCATATTTTTTTCACTCATCCAAACATGTTTCTTGCCATTCAGATTAATTTTTTGGCAAAACTCTTTGGAAAGGAAGCTCCTTTCCACATCAGGCCTTGGCCTCTCTACCTGATGATCTCTTGTATTGTGTGTTCATGTACTGAAACATCAAACCCATGAAATAGCCTAAAATAAACTCTTTCTCTTTGTCTCTCTCTGTGTCTCTCTTTCTCTCTTATATGACAATATCTTGGAATCTGGAAAGACTATGAATAAAACTTCACAAATGTTGGCTGATGGAAGAAAAGCTCTATGACAGTGAATAAATGGCAAAAAATAAGTGGAATATTTTAAGGGAAATGTAATTTTGTTATTTTAACAATATGGAGAAAATCTGATTTTTAGAGCACTAAACTCCCTCCTAGGAAAGACTAGATTGATTTTAGTGGGTTTAAAACCTTATTAAGTCTCTCAGTCTGTGTGCTTGTGTGTAGTGGGAGGAAACACCCCAGAGAGTAGGCTGAAGTTACAATAAAATGGATGGGCAAGAAGTTACTGGGTTGGAACCAGTTTGTTCTTAGCTTGAAGGATTTGTTGTCACAAGGAAGACTATCAGACACTAAAGGTTATTAGGGAAGGGACAAGACCCCACCATAAAAGACTTGTGGTGGCAGAGTGTAGGCCAGGAGCAGAGATTTCAGAAAAGTTTTCTGTGGGAGGTGAGAATGACTCTTGACCAAAGCACAGCCAGGGTAGAATGAAGGACACACAGCAGAACTGAAAACTCCTACATTCCTATCTCAACTGTGTAGTGATTTAACCATGTAACCTTATTTAACCAATTGTGTCCCTTTATGCTTCAGCTTCCCTGCTGGTCCCATGTGAAAGTAACACTTCCAGAGGGTTCTCTGAGTGCTGAAGAGCTTATAGTCTCCCTGGTCTCCCTGGGGAGCCTTCAGTGGCTGGTCTGCAGTCCTGAGAGGGCCCAAATTGGTGGTAGTGCTTTGCTGGACCTGCTTTGCTGGGCCTGACCAGAATTTTTTAATCATTAGGAACAAGGGGTCCAATTTTTGGTATTTTTATTTTATTTGTTTGTCTTGTTTTGAAGCCACACCTGACTGTGCTCAGGGATTACTCCTGGCTCTGTGCTCAGAAATCACTTCTGGTGGTTTGTGCTCAGGGGGCTATGTGGGATGCCAGGAAATGAACCCAAGTTGGCTGTATGCCAGACAAGCACATTCCATTCTGTGCTATTGTGCTCTTGTCTACATATTTTGCATTTTGATCTAATTGTGCAACAAGTCCTTAAATACCAAACAGCATAACACTAGCTATATCCCTACCTCCCACCACATTTTAGGAAGACATCAAGGTCTCAGATAAGTTAGTGAAGCTGGAATTGGGGAGAAGAGGCTAGAGTAGATTTGATAAATAAGCTGATCTATATTAAGAATCCTAACGTCCATCCTCATTAGCAAGATGAGAACACAGGCTTCCCAGTGATAGAGTCACATCTAGACTAATTGATTTGATGTTTCCATAAAACTCGATAGGCAGATGAAGCACACACCAAGCAAGGCCTTTTAGAATCAAATTGTCTGTCTTGCTGGCAACACCTGTAGCAAACACATCAATTCATTATATGCAAAAGACAGGAAGACTGTATTTGAAGACTCTTCATTTTCTAAGTAAAGCAGGTTCATAAATAATGTGATTGCAAGGTCTAAGAGATAATACAGTGGGTAAGGTACTTATTTGCCTTCCATGCAGTCTACTTGAATTCAACCACTGGCACCTCAAATGATCTCCCAATCTCTGCCAGAAGTTATCCCTGATCAGAGAGCCAGGAGTAAGTCAAGAGCATATCTGTGTATGTTCCCCAAAGAAAATAATATTATGTTATATTGAACATCAATCCTTATAATACTGATGAGAAAAGAAAGATTCTAAACAGCTCCACTGTCTATGGAATTGGCACATTCTCAAGTCTACTGGTTTTTCTCAGGGTTATCTGGGGTGGAAGTATATTAAGATATTTCAGTTGTTTCCAGCTGAGTGATTGTATGGAATACACTCAGAAATAGAGCATTATCTTATCTAATGTGGGGTCTGCCTTATCTCTGAAGGAGGGGTCAGAACATTGAAACCCTAAATGGGAACCACATTTGAAAGTGAACAAGTAAACTCAAAGAACTGTTTCATATTAAAATTGTGTAGTAAGCAGCAGGTAGGGCATTTACCTTGCAAGTGACCAACCCTGGCTTGATCCCTGGCATGTCATATCATCCCCCCAAACTTGCCAGGAGTGATACCTGAGTGCAGCCAGGAGTAACCCCTGAGTACAGTCAGGTGTAGCCCAAAATCCTAAATAAATAAAATATAATTGTGTGGAGTATTTAGAAACTTTAGAAAATATACCATGGGAACAACTTAGCTCTTTTTTTTGTATCAACTAGCCTAGGGCCAAATTGTTTCATTATATGTTGTCTTGTTTACTGTCAGTTTCCAAGAACCGATCAATGGTAAATAAGGCTTTACTGTATTTTGAAGATAGGGTTCACTACAATCATTCCCAGGGCCTAAGGCAATAAGACCCAAGTGTTTTGTTTCTAAACATGAACATCATTCATCAATCCAGCATACTTTTAAATAGATTATTTTGCTATCAAATATACTTTCCAATGGTCTGAAAAGTTTAAAATCCCTTAAATTTGATATTAAAGGTAAGAAATCAAGGGAAGGCATAAAGAAATGAGGAAAGGAAATAGCAAGAGAGCGGGGTTGAGTTTAAGGAGCAATGGTAATGTGGGGAAGCGGTATAGCTACATCTCCAAACATCAGACTCAACAACTCTGAAATCATGAGACCCAAACTACAACAACCACAATTGAAAATGTGCCTTTCAAGGCCATTGTGATGGGACAGCAGGTAATATGGGATCAGTCCCTGGTACTCCATACTCCTCTAGAGTCAACCAGTAGTGATCCCTGAACACAAAGCTAGGAATGAGGCTTGACTATCACCAGGTGTGGTCCAAAAAACAAACAAAAGTCCCTTTCAAGCATCCCTTTCAGAGATCACTCTTGGCAAGACTTGGAAGACAATTTGAGGTGCTGATGATTGAAGCCATTTAGACTGTGTGCAAGGCAAGCACTTTACTCACATATTCAAAATAAGGTGGCTCCACAGACAGGATTATTTGGGGAGAAAAAAAAGTGACCCTGTGAAAGACAGTCCAGTGTTCCAGTCACAAAGGAGATGCTGAAACATGCAAAAATAATCCCTACATTAGCAGTTGATGATCGCCAATATCCCATTCTTCTCTCACTCTGGCCATGGGAAGCTGGCCATGGAGGCTGAGAGACCTCGACTATTTTCAGGGGCCAGAGTGATAGCATAGTGGTATTATATCATGTTTTATTTGCATGCAGCTGACCCAAGACAGACTCAAGTTCAATCCCCGGCATCCCATATGGTACCTTGAGCCTACCAGGAGTGGTTTCTTAATGTAGAGCCAAGAATAACTCCTAAGTGCCACTGGGTATAGTCCAAAGACTCTCTCCAAAAAAGACTATATTAGGCCAGTGGATTGACTCAGGTACCATAGAACCCCAGTCTCTCCATGTTTTGGTTATCTGAATAATCATGTGTTCCAGAGGGCATAACCAAAATACAGGGGAACCTCCACCATGTGTGGACACTGCCATGCACCCACCATGTTATGAAGTGGGATTGAATTTTTTTCTTTAAGTTACTCAGATGCTGAATTGTTTCTTGTTGCAACCTTTCCCAATGAACACATGCACTGTGCTCACTAAATTTCCAAGAGAATCAACCCCAGATATAATGGCAACACAAAAGACTTACAGGGAGCCTTTGCTATTTAGAGCCATCTTTCAGCATAAGCACAAACATGACAGCAGACTGCTGCTGCTTCCATAGCACAGAAAATAAAGTACCATGAACTGTTCAGACTATGAAAGCATTATTCAGAGGTAGCTGATGTGCAAGTGCAACTGTGTCTCTAAAAATTTATGTAGGGCAGGATGAACGAACCACAAAGAATCAACCCATTCACAACCTAGAACCTACGTGAAAAAACATCAACACAGTCAACTAATGGTCCACGAAGTCCAACAATTTGTCACAGATAATAGTACAGTTCTTTCACTTTAAATAGCATGTTTTAAACTTGTACTATTTCATTGCCCATCACTGACGACCTTCAAATCACCTTAAAATTGTAATAATTAGGAAAATTAGAGCAGCACAGTTTGTAGAGATAACTAGATCTATTCAGTATATTGATCTGCCCAGTTAGCTCTTTTGAAATAAAAATGCATCTCCTAGAATCCAGAGCATCCAACTCCCAACTATTTTATACCTAGAACTATGTCAGTGTCAGCACAGACACAAACTTGTTATCTCATCAGAGAAGGAAGAACATATGGCAGGGCTTTTTCTAATTTGTACAAACATGATAACCCAGACACATTAGAATCCATTGATATATTAGTCTATCCCGCTATAGTACTTGGCCCTGGGATTCCCTCTGAATTTCTCAATTCCTTTGCCCAAGTACTAAGACTGGTTCATGGTTTCTTTCCTTCCCCTGTATCCACTCCTTCCATGGTACTGTTGATACTGAAAGTGGTGTTGGAATATCCAAGGAAAAAAATCCCTAAAAAATTACAAAGGAGGGACAGGACAATTAATAACAAATCCAATTATAGAAATATTTAAGATGCTAATATGTCCTTCCAGGAGTAAAACAAGTGTAAGGTTCTGGAACTTTGGCCCTTAGGTAATATTCGAGTGAAAATGGAGACTGGCTACAAAATAGGTCTCTAGACACAGAGATTTGGGAATTTGGCCCCAAAAATAAAGTAAAAAAATTATTCATGGTTACTGGGAGAACATCAGAGTTACACTTGTGATAAAGTTAATGGGGTGTAGAATAATCAGAAGACTAAAATCAAACAATAAAAAAAAAACCCCCAACAACCCTAACCACATGGACATGAATTGGCTGGACATGAACACTTTTCCAAAAAAGATATATAATGGCATATGGATAAGTACTCACTTTCTTTCATAATTAGGGAAATATAAACCAAAACAATAATGCGTTATCACCTTATGCCACTGAGAATGGTGATGTCTGGTTGTGATAAGAAAGGATCCTCATCCACTATTAGAAGGAGTATCCTCTGCCTCAATCTCTATGGAAAGCAATATGGATGGAGATCTCTGAAAAATAGCAATAGAATTCCCATACAATCCAGATAATTCACGTCATTACATCTATCCACAAAACACAAAACATCCATTCAAATGATATATGTACATATATGTTGATCCCACACTTAGTATAATAGCCAAAATATTGGAGCAGCCCAAATATGGGTTAATTGGTAAAGAAATTGTGTGTGTGTGTGAGAGAGAGAGAGTGAGAATCAAATACTGTGAAGTTCTAAATAAAAATAAAACCATGCAATTTTCAGCAACATGAATAAAACTAGAAGATACAAGCTCAATGAAGTCAATCATAAAGAACAGGACAGATACAGGATATATCTCTCATATATGGGACATAAAGATGGATTCTCATTATCTTTTTGTTGTGTAACAACAAGGTAGCAACAAAGGATCAAAGGTAACACAACAGGAAAATCCCAACTGAGTTGGAATGGGGAAGTTGAAAAAGAGGATTGTTGGGGTCTTTGTGGGAAGAAGGTGGGTACATTTATGATGAACATATGTGTTGGAATTATGAGAAACTATTAATAGTATTATAAACCATAAAACTTTCCATTTTTTAATAAAAACCTTTTTTTTAATTTGTTTTACACTACTAAGTTTCCAGGCAAACTCTACTATGTTTGTCTCAAGAGACAAGTTGACTGAGATTAGCATTCCTGATCATGACAAACAATGCCCCTAACCCTGCCTCATGACCCAAGAAGCCATTCAAGGCTAGAATTATGTGCACAAGAAACCATCATTGACAAGGATCATAAATCACAGAACCTTCTCAATAAAAAAAAACTATTTTTAGAAAAGATAATTTGCAGGAAATGTCCAGGACACTAGTTCTGAGTCCTCTTTTTGAAAAGGAAGAGTGCCCCAATCTCAGGGCAGCAGAAAAAGGAAAACCACTCAGGATATAATTTCAGTCAATCAGGGAGACTTGCCAGCACCCACCACCACCCAGGGACACCCTAAGAAGGGGTTGGGAAGTGGAAGGTAGAAAAGAATGTTTTCAGGGATCAGAGATGCCTCATGGGAAACTCAATTTTATTTTGGTAATCACTGATGGGAAGAATTTTCCTCACATCCAAGGCCAAATATATTCCCTTTCTCATAAATGCCTGATCAAAGAAGATCTGTTCGGAGGATGTTTGGACATCCAAAGTCCTGCTTCAGTGCGGGCTTGGATATGACCCTAATCACCCCCAAAGTCTGTAGCCTAAGAAAGACCCCTGAAGGGTCACCTGGGTCTGGAAATAGCCTTCTACTTGAAAAAGTCAAATAGGCATGAGGCCTTAAGAAGAATTCTCCCCACTTGGTCCTCCTTTTTCTCTTATAGTTGATTGGATTCCTGGGAGGCATTTGATTCCTGTTGCTTTGTTCAAGATGCAGAAATCCCAAGGTCCCTGCTGTAAATCATTTGACCCATTCAGGAAAAAACATCTTCATCTTAGTTCTCAAAAGTCACAACCAATCCATACCCCCTCATATCACATCTCTCCCCATGCTCACCAGAAGCTCAACTGGCAAGAAGCTGTCTCCA
>PVKC010026977.1:0-15916 GCA_004027635.1 Crocidura indochinensis
TTCAGTGTCTAACAATGAATCCTAATATAGATTAGAGAAAAATTAAGAGTTGGTAATTCAGGCATAGTTTATATACATAATTCACAATTATGCAACAAGAAATCAAGGAAGGACTCAGATATAGAAGTCAGTTGGCTTTCTACAAACATTTCATGGTAATTACTTTGGAACAGTTTGGCATTTTTCAATTAAGTTATTACATTCACTTATACAGATATAGAAAATGAATTCCAAGGTCTATATGCCAGAAGAAATAAAATGTGTAATCACATCAAGATTTTTACACATGCTTAATTTTAAATATACTGTAACTGGAAATAGCCCAAATGTCCACCATTGATAGTGGATAGATTTCTGCTTATCTTTAAAATCAATACTCAGTTAAAAAAAAAAGAAAAGAAAAAAAACAGGAACACTCCAGATATATGCACCGCCATGTTTAAATCTCAAAAGCACTAGACTGTTGGAAAGAAAATAAACATATAAGACTATGTGCTATATGAGTTTATTTACACAAAATTTTTAAATGATGAAACTTGTCTATAGTGAACAAATTGGACAGGATTTTGGGGGATGGAGCTAGAGCTACTAAAATGCAAATATTCTACATCTTAGTTGTAAATATTCTACATATTAGGGTAGGACAGTCAAAGTCACTGACTTTTTTACCTGGGACTTATAACACAATCAAGATGAGTTTTAAAATCTGTCCTTTATTTATGATCGGAAAATTAATACATTATATGTAAATAATGAGATTCAGATAAGAACAAATAAATTAATACTCTTAACAAGAAAAAATATGCCCAAATACAACAAACTTTAATTCTCCCACCACTATATATGATCTTATATACATAATCATGTAAAATTTTTATGGTGCTTGATATATTTGAGGGAATACAGTATGCCAGAATGAGCTTTGCATATATTCTCTTGGTTTCCAATCTCTTCCAGGTGCATATTTTTTCCAAGGAATATAAAATTTTGTTTTGTTTTGGTTTTGGTTTTGGGGCCATACCTGGTGATGCTCAGGGGTTAATCCTGGCTATGAGCTCAGAAATCGCTCCTGGCTTGAGGGATCATATGGGACGCCGGGGGATCAAACCATAGTCTTATGTCAGTGTGTGCAAGGCTAACGCCCTACTGCTTGTGTCAGCGCTCCGGTCCCAGAATATAAAATTCTTTAATGTTCTTCCTAGATCCTGTAACAGTTCTTCTTAGAAATGATTTCATATGTTTACTAAATATAAGTGGGTTTTGACTTTCTCAGATATCATTACTGTTATTAAACTATTCTTTTGCTAATTTTAACAAAGGTGATTTTAATTTATACCTTTAAATTAATTATGTTAATATTCTCTTAAAATAATCCATTTATGCTGGACAGATAGCATGAACATAAGGCTTTTGCCTTTCATGCAGAAGGACGGTGGTTCAAATCCTGGCATCCCATATGGTCCCTCATGTCTGCCAGGGGCGATTTCTGAGTGTAGAGCCAGGAGTAACCCCTGAGCGCTGTCGGTTGTGACCCCAAAAAACAAACAAACAAAAATAAAATAATCCATTTATTTATGCTTCTATCCATTTTATTTAGTTTTTTTTTAAATCAGGACATATTCTTCTGTTCACATATTTTTATTGTATTTATTTTGGCTATGCTCAGGGCTTTTAGCTATACCTAGCTATACTCAGGGCTTCCTCTGGGCTCGCACTCAAGAATCACATCTGGTGGATTTTATCTATTGCATTATATCTTCAGACCAAGGACTTTGTTATTTTAAATAGACATAGTTAAGCTCTTTATCTTTCATCTTTTGTGAATCTTACATAAGCAAAAAAAGTAATTTCTAATTATTTTCTGATAAATTAGATGTTTATGCCCTTTTTATCACATATTTGTTTTTCTATTTAATTTCTGCTGTCCAGAATGTTGACAATCAAAATATAGAGAAGTTAGAAATGTTTTAATATTAATCAAAAGACAGGGTACAATTTCCATAGCTGAAATTATTCAAAAAATAGCTAATGAGGCCCCAGGGACATATTGAGAATCTTTTACCTGCTTTGGATTTGCAATAACAACTTTTTAACTAGCCCTTTCATAAGAAATATTTGATTCAGTTATGGGAAATATGGAAGATAAAGCATTTTACTATTTGACACATGATTATCCTTTCACACAGGGAGTCTATCAAAGAGGAGAGGTTGAGTTCTGCTGATATGTATTTTCTTTTCGAGGGGTTGGTGATGTTTTGGGCCACACACCATTGTTCTTCGGGGTTACTCCTGGCTCAGAAGTCACTCCTAGCAGGCTGGAGGTTCATATGGGATGCTGGATCAAACCTGGGTTGGCTGCGTGCAAGCAAGTGTCCTGCTTGTTGCACTATATCACTCTGGGCCCCTCAGCTGATACAGGCTTGAATTAAATGGATACACACCTGAATGAGACTTAGTGAGCTAGTGCTTTTATACATGAACCCCATAGATTGAGGGATATGTGGACACAGTTGTTTTGAAGGACAGGCCGGCAATACTCAAGTTACACTTGACTCTATAATCAAAAATCACTCCTTGCAGGCTCAGGGGACGATATAGGATGCCCGGGATCAAATTCAGGGTGGCTCAATGCAAAGCAAATTCTTTACCTGCCTTGTTATGGCTCCTGCCCCATCTTTTCTTTTTATATTTCATTGATATAAGAAAAACAATTCTTAACATCAAAGGTTTGATTTTTTTGGGGCTTATTTGTTTGTTTTTGAGCTACACTCAGTGGTACTTAGAGCTTACCCATGCCTCTGTGTTTAGAGATACTCCTGGTCAGTTCTGGGACCATTTGGTGCTCAAGAGGATTGAACCCAGGTCAGCTTGGTGAAAGGCAAGTTCCTTACTATAGTAATGTACTATCACTCTGGCAACAACTTCAAAATTTCGGATAAACAGTGACATACATTTTTGAGCACAAAGGTCATGTTATGATGTCCAAAAATTTGAGATGCTTTGGAGGATGATTTTGTGCATTAACGAGGCCGTGGCCACAGAGATCTTTCTAATCTGTGCGTTAGCACCGCCTGCTGGCCAAAATTGGCAATCATACCCTGACAAAATTTGTACATAAGACAACATTTATAAAGTTTTTGAAACTTACGGAAATTACCTGGATAATTCACTATAGAAAGAGATTTTTTGCTCGGGAAAGAGAAAGTTTCCTGGAAAGTCAAGTTTTCAGAATGAATTTTTATAAGTGTAGCAAGTGTGACTTCTTTCAGAAACACAGAAAACTTTATGAAGTAGATTTTTAATGTATATTGCTAATAAAAATAAACTCTCAAATTATAATGTTAGGAATTGACCCTAAATAAAAAATCAGAAAAAATAGCAAGTATGTGTAAAGTCAAAAAATATTGAATTATACTTGTCTACATTTGAAACACTTTATTCTGATTGCATTTTTGTACTTATACAAATATCCATATTTATATTTCAATCTGTATGTAGCTTATAAATGTAAATTATTATTAACTGTTAAAATATCTTATAATGAAATTTTTATTAAATATTTTACTTGTTGCCATTTACTAAAACTTATGTTTCTTATCAGATAAATAAATTCCACATAAAATTTAAAATTAAAAATCAAAGTTATTTAGAGGTAGGAGTGCTAATACAGCAAGTAGGGTACTTTCCTTGCATATAACCAACCTGAGTTGGATTCCCAGAATTCCATATAGTCATATATGCTCCACCAGGAGTGATCTACCCCTGAGCTCAGAGCTCAGAGCCAGAGCACAGCCAGCCCAAAAACAAAAGAAAAAAACAAAAAACTGATTATTTATATGCCAAAAATGGTAAATTTTCTTCTTCTGTCAGGATTATCAGATCATTATTAGCAATATATTTTAATCTAAATGAGTCTTTTGAATATCATAATAAGTTTGGCCAATGGCTATAGGATGTACTAAAAATTTCAAGTGAAAGCATCAATCCTGAAAACTTAGACATAAATTTTATTTTTCTAGTATTACCATAATAGTGGAAAAAATCAAATTAACTAAAATAAAAGTTTTTTTTATAATCTTGACTTAAGTAAGAATAAGATTTGTACCAGTGGAGTATATGTGATGGTAATAAGGAGATCTGGCAATATTACAGAATGTTATTCTGTAATATATATATTCTGTAATATATATATATTCTGTAATATATAATCTCCAAAGAAAAACAAACAAACAGCAGGAGTGTGCCTTGTATGTGGCCTATCCAGATTTAATCCCAGCCATCCCATATGATCCCCTGAGACTGTAAAAAATAATTTTTGAGCACAAAGCCAGGAGTAAAGTCTGAGAATTGCTTTGTGTGGCCCAAAACCAAAAGAAGGAAAGGAGGAGGAGGAGGAGGAGGAGGAAGGAGGTGGAAGAGGAGGAGGTGGAGGAGGAGGAGGAGGAAGAGGAGAAATAACAGAAGAGAAAGAATGAATACTTTTATGACTGTTATGAATATGCTGACCTAAATTATTTTATTTGTTTTTATTTTCAGTAGCTTTTCATTTAAAGTTTGATGTCAGAATGTGTTAATGTGAGACAACCTTTTCATAAGGTGAGACTACCTTAAAAATTTAGGCCTGAAAAAAAAATTTAGGCCTGTGACTTGGCTGAGCTATAGGGTTACCAGATAAAATTTAAAGTCTAGATAAACATTGGGCAAATTGTAGCATAAATATGTTTCAACTATTACATGGAATATACTAATTCTGCTCAATTATTTATTATTTGTTAATTTTTCATTGAACATCTTGTATTTTTATTTGCCAAATCTGACCACCGTATGTATCAGAAAAGAGCACACATTAATGGTTTTCCTGTCATGATTGCTCAGAAAATGACAGCAGAACAGTCATCTCTCCACTAAGTAGAGTCCATAATGATCTGTAAGAATCAAGTGAACCCCAAAGTAGCTTAAGCCTAAATCTTAATCTTCCCCATAAATTTACCTTATGAAACAGGGGGAAAAAAACAAAAATTCTGAATGTATTATCAATGAACTTAAAACACATTTACATATATGTTAAACATATTTAACATTGAGTATATGTATATATATTTACATATATGAATCCAAATGTGTAGTCATAAAGTTCTGAAATCAAAGGAGTCGTACTATAGAGATGAAAAGTATGCATATTTAATAAAAATTTTAATATAGAATGAATACTTGATTGGTTACTGAAAGCATAACATTGTTGAAGTAGAAGGGATATGCAATAATGATTTCCAAATTTAAGGGAGGAAATGCCCAATTTAATATTGAGATCAGAAAAAAGGAAAAGTGAATAATGTTTAACATGACTAGAGGTGGTTTTTTTTTTCAGAAGTAAAATGTGTTGGAGATAACCCCAGAGACAAATTAAAGCAAGAACATTTTTGTGATCAGTGTTGCCAATAGGTAAGAAGTACCAGGTGTTAAGATAGACAGAACTACATTTTTATGCATAAAATTATAAAATAGAAGTTGAACTTAGGTCTCCACTAGTTTCTCAAACTAACTAACTGGGGAAAATGAAAAACCAAAAAGCATTTAGATTATGATAAATAAGAAATGCAATGTGAAGGGGCTCGGGAGATAGCATGGAGGTAAGGCGTTTGCCCTTCATGCAAAAGGTCATCGGTTCGAATCCCAGTGCCCCATATGGTCCCCTGTGCCTGCCAGGAGCAATTTCTGAGCATGGAGCCAGAAGTAACCCCTGAGCACTGCCGGGTGTGACCCAAAAACAAAATAAAACAACAACAAAAAAGAAATGCAATGTGCCTAGATACTAAAAAAATCTTAGAGATATTTCTAATGGAAACAAACCACATATATGCCATAATACAAAATATGACAAATTACATATACAGCATAATAAAAAGAGCAAGAAATCGTAAAGATAACACTACCATATTGAAACTCTAATAATGAAACAAACCAATAGTGATTCATACTTATATTATAGGTCTATAATTTCATGTTTGGCCAAGAGAAAGTATAGAAAGACCGAAAAAAGCTTTTTGTCTTGCACAAGAGAACTTGAAAGACATTTTTCATTTTTACATTGAGAACTAGAAAAATAAACCATTTACTTTTTATTAACAAAACACAAATTCCTTCCATAAAATAAGAGGAAAGAAAAGAAGGCAGCAGCAGAAAATGTATTTTGTAAAAGACTGAAACAAAGAAATGACAGGGAATGCTATGACATGTGAGGGTTAGAAGGAAAGATGGAGCTTGAAACACTATATTAGTTTGTGTGGAAGAAATCACTGGAATCTAATATGTGGAGTCTTGAAGATACTAAGCCCAATGTCAACATACTGTGTGACAATTTGTATGAAACATAATATGAGAAGACTATACGCATAAACATACTAGGAAAGCTGCATTTTGGTGTTGGTAGTGGGTATCAATTACTAAGAACTTTTTCAAAATTTTCTTTTACATACCGTTATTTGCAATTCTTTCCATTTGCTTAGGGGTTACTCCTGGCTCCATGTTCAGAAATTGCTCCTGGCAGGCACGGGGGACCATATGGGGCACCGGGATTCGAAACGATGACCTTTTGCATGAAAGGCAAACGCCTTACCTCCATGCTATCTCCTGGGCCCCTCCATTTGGTTACTTTAAAAAATAATGCATTTAGCCATTAAAACTTCAGGGGTAGGGTCTCCTTGTATTTAGGCCATAATTTTTCTTTCCATGTCCCTTATATTTTGGTGGGCCTATGCAAACAAATGCCACTCTAAGACCATTTTTTACTATGTTCCCTTGACTCCAATCCTTAAGAAAAACAACCCACTGAAACTTTTGAGGTTAACTTAAAATAGTATGCATGTGCATGGAACTATATAAATGTACTTTGCCCTCAATGTTTAAGGAGTTACATAAGTCTAATGTCTTTAGATTATATTGTGTGCTGCTAAGAAATAGTATGTACTACAATCTGGGGATTTGAGGGACAAAGTAATTGTATTGTACATGGGTTCAGTTTTGTTTTGTTTTATTTTTTTGGTTTTTTGGGTCACACCCTGCAGTGCTCAGGGGTTACTCCTGGTTCCATGCTCAGAAATTGCTCCTGGCAGGCATGGGGGACCATATGGGGGACCATATGGGGCACCGGGATTCGAACCGATGACCTTTTGCATGAAAGGCAAACTCCTTATCTCCATGCTATCTCCCGGGCCTCAGTTTTGTTTTTCTTAATGTTCTTTGACTAAAAGTTCAAGGCTGGGATATCATCGATAGGACTACTGAGAATTCTGTTTATGGGTAATTGTGCTTCCACTGTAACTTTACTCTGTCCTCTTTCTTTGCATCTTTGTTGTCAAAGAAAAATAAAAAAAAATGGACCCTACCCCCCCAAAAATAATGCATTTAGTCTAAAATTCAACTATGAATAATATAATAAATCATAGTGCTTTAATAAAGTTTAATAAGTAAAAATTTTAAATAAACTAAAAATAATAGGTTTAAAGCATATAAATGAATCACATAGATCTTATAATTTTCAAGTTTTTATATTTTTATTTTTATTTATTTTTTTATTTTGGGCCACACCTGGCAGCATGCAAGGGTTATTCCTGGCTCTGTATTCAGCAATCACTCCTGGCAGGCTCAGGGGATTATATGGAATACCAGGGATGAAACCTATGTCAGCCACGTGCAAAGCAAGTACCCTACCTTCTCTGCTATCGCTCTATCCCCAAATTTTTAGATACTTTATATTTATTACTAATTATAAACAACATTTGTAATTAAATAGAAAAAATAAAAGTTTCTTAAAAATTCGGGCAAGGAATTTTAAAGACATGCAAACAGAGGTCAGAAAGATAGTTCAGAGGACAAATACTTGCTTTGCATGCATCTAACTTGGGTTCAATGCCCACCTCTCCATCACATATGTTACGTGACTCTCTTCAGGTGTGATTCCTGAGCACAGAGCCATGAACAAGATCAAAGCACACTGCAAAATAAATAGAAACATTCAGTAACTATGTCTATGATTCTTTTTCTTTTGCACATATAGATAAAAGTTTTTAAAGAATAGTTCAACATGTTCATAATGGTTCTTTAGTTCATCCTCTTTGTACTTACCCTCTTTGTACTTACATGTTCTCTGGGATTGAACATGTGTTATCTGTGCATTTATAAATAATGTGAAAGAAAAGGGTGGAAATCAAGACAATGTGCTCTAACAGGGAAAGTACGAAATTACTAGGAATTTAATTAAGCTTACTCAAAGCTAAAAGAGAGATCAGATTTGGGATTGCACCTATTTTCTTAGAAAATATAGGCCGTTTCCAGTCTCAAAAATCAAGGCTCCCTTGAAAACTAGCAAGGCCAATCCCATCTAGCTAAAATAAATAGCGATATTGACTTGGATGCAAGGTAGATGAACTCTCTGCAAACTCTAGTGGAACATATTGGACTGTGCTATTGAAAAGAGTGTTCAGGGAAACCCACTCTTGATGGGTGCCATTATTTCCTTTCTTGAATGGTACTAGCCTCAGCATGGCCATGCATCTTGTGTCTCTCTTCAATGACAACTCCTACATCCTAGGATTGACTAAGTTCTCAGTTGTCCACACAGTTTTCTACACATTCTAAGGATTGCAATAGCAATGGGAAGGGAAGTAGTTCCTGGAATGTTCATTGAGTGGAGAAGAATTTGTGTGATATTTCTGTGCCTGAATTCATCATTGACTTCTATCTGGCATGCTCTTGACCCAAGCTCACTACCATGGTTTCAAAGTCAAATGAAAACAATTTTCTATTTCTATAAGTCACTAATTGAGGGCCTCAAATCTAGAACTCGATTTCTGTATCTCCCCCGAAAGATTTATCAGCACAGATGGCAAATAAGCCAAAGATAGATGTAATCTTGGTATCCTAGAAAGGAATGTGATTTTTTGAGCCACTTCCACCTCTGAAATAGTCATTATCAGAGCCCATCCTGCATTCCTCACAAGTCCAGACAGATCCTGGAAGCGGAGGAGGGTTGTGAACAAAATCATGCAGATTCTTTATCATGTAGACAAGGATTTCTATTTTGGTGTTAAACCTTCTATATCACAAGGGTAATTATTTATGGTCAAAATATGACACCTTCTTTTAGGCAACTTTCAGTCTGATTGCAACAGTCCTGGGGACCCAGCACAGGATCTCCGAGTTGAAAGGTCCTGTAAGAAAGGGATGTAAGAAAGGTACTTCACTGTAAGAAAGGGGTTCCAGGATATGGGAAGGTCCCACCACATCAACTCCACAAAACAGATTGTTGAGATAAAGCAAAAGCAAGAGGAACTCCTATTTCTGTTGGGTTTTAGTTGTGTAACTTATAAAGTGTTTCCTGGTTGTTTTTCTTGAACTTGAGATTTGTGGAGAAAACTGAACTTGGGGATGCAGGGTAGAAAAGTGTCTTCCCAATGCACAGATGAAAGTTGACTCAAACAGGTTAGTGGCATGCTTAAGGCTGGAGCATTAATGTTGAAACATTGATGTCTTTCTACTCTGCCAACTGCATCTTCCAAGAGGTCACTTCTGGTACCTCTTTAGTTGAATGGTAGTAAAAGTCATCCTTAGGGATGCATGCTTTGGGCTGGAATCTTGCTTCTTCAATTCTATTACAGATATCTTATGGCAGAGGTCCCCAAGGTCATCAGAACATTGAAAGGCTTTGAGGAGGTAGGACCTGTCACTGTTTAAAGATTTATTTGTCTTTGCAACTCTCAGACACTTTGCAATCCCAATTTATAGAACTACAATTTGTTTTGATATACAAATATCTGAAAGGTTCCATCACTGATATTTATCGTCAGGACTATGTTGCAAGGTTTTTCTGAGAATTTGCATGTGTTGGGAGACCAAGTTTTCTCCTGTTCAAGAAGAAATTCTGATGTGAGTCTGATGTGAGAAGTAAGGCCTGGTTTCTTGCTGAAATTTAGTGTTTTCTATGTGGGGAAAGTGCATAAGATATAAGATAGTGATGAGTAGTTTAATTCATTGTTTCTAAGCCAGATTTCAATGAGTTGAATCACAGAGATACAGACAGGGCAGGGGGTGGCAGTGCAAGACAGAAAAAATTTTGAGGACACAATTGGGTAAAATAGGTGCAAGGAAGCAACTGTTGCATTTTATAACTTTAAAAGTTTATCTAAGTTTCTGTCCCTGGTAAACATGACTCAAGAGAAAGGAATTTAAGCATTTTGATTAAAGTACAAAGAACTTCACTGACAAATTTAATACAAATTTTTGAAAAGGTCCTATCCTGAATCATTTAAAAGAATTCTAATTCACAGAAGCAGTATGCTGTATTATATAAAGTGACATGTATAAGAAAAAAAGAAATATTAACAAACTTCAACATTTACACTGAAAATATTCCTGTATATAGACTAGTTATACCTGAAATAATTGTACTAGCAAAAAGAAATTTGTTTATACTTTGAACAAATAGACTTTTTTATAAAAGAGCATATTGGTATCACTTAGAACCCTATAGGAGCATTTATTATCAGTAATTGAGGGTTAATTATCTTTTTGGTTCTACAAACTTAGAATAACAGCATTGATGTATAATTTAGTAAAACTTCCGAAGTTGGATATGGGAAGTGTTAAAAATATATCTTTTGGAAGGTGAACATATTTTTTTCTGCTGAAAGAAATCCAAGGCAAAATAAACACTGCTATAATGGTAACCAAACATGGCACCTTTCCTCAGTACAATTTGCCTGTCCCAATTCCTTACGTTGACCTGGAGTCCCCAGGTCCCCTCAAATGCAGAGATGCCTGAGATCATCCCAAATCTCATCTGGTTCATGTAGCATAAGGCCCTAGGCCTGCCTGTCTCTCAATATCATCCTCCAGCCCACATTTCTTGTTATCTTGCTGCCAATGACAAGCATGGGGCCTGTACCAGAGATACCATACGAAATTCTATTATGGTATCTACTCTGAGCTGCTCTTTGCAATGAGGTGTTAGTATCTGATTCCATTGGCTGTTGGTGATTTCCAGCCAGGCCTGCTATTGCCATCACTGTTTTCTTGCTGAGAATTTTCTCTTCTACCTTCTTAAATGGGTTCTTCTACCCTAGTTCATGATTGTTTATATTCATATTTTTTTAATTTAAAGTCTTCTGTTCATGGCAGTGTTTATGTTCTAAGTGGACAAACTTGAAAGGTGATCTACCATTTAGACTCAAGATTTTCTCTCCATCCCATTAAATCTTAATCAAAACTGTCTACCTGGAAGTTAATGTTGGAAAGCTCTTCCAGAGTTGTTCATTAAAGACTGAGGTTCAGTGCTCTTGAAATAGTAAGGAGGGAAGAGACTTTTAATCTTCCAGAAGAAGGAACTGGGGATTATTTAAGATGAATCAGCTTCCTATTCTTCTGCATTTTGCTAATCATCACAGTTGAGAGTTATGACTTGCTTAGCCTCTTAAAGCCATTAGATTGTAATGTAAAAAAAATAGTAACAATAATAATAGCAAAGATAACCAACATTTGTATATCATGTGTTATACTTACACTGTTATGTGCTTTGCTTTATTATTTCATGTAACAGTCCATGGTAGATAGGATAGGTAGATAGGATAATTAATCCTAGATTACAAATTAGGAAATTGAGGCAAAAAATTTGATAAGTTAGCTGACATCTTACAGTTTCTTAGTGGTAGAGAAAAGATTCTTGTTTTCAACAAGTGAAAATTAGTAGTTGTTCAGTGAGAACCTTGTAAGGCCAATATCATGCATCTGCTTTCTTAGTGTCTTTTCATTCTAATGAATAATACAGTGAAGCAGTCCACACATGGAGACCAACAAAAAATTTAAAAAAATACTTCAATTCCAACATCAGTGGTTTATAGCATTTTGTCATGCCTGGATTTAATTACATATATTTTAAATAAAATTCTGTGTATGTTTTTAAAGTTTCAAATACTTCTGGACCCAATTCAGATCCTTCACAAAGTTCTTCCTGTTGCTTCTGTCTCCACAGTACAAGCACAAGGCAGTTACTATAGACTCTTTTTCATCACGCTCAAAACAGTTGTTTTCAATGTAATCTGTAGAATCAATGCCATGTTTTCAAGTTAAACAATCATCTGCCAAGATTTCACAGATAAAAAAATAAGTAGATCTTTTTGATTAAGGAATATCTTATAATTTTAATATTTATGCAAATTAGATTGTACTTTTAGCAGAAAGCTCCTAAAATTTCTTTGCTTGCCGAATTGATCCTTTCAGGATAAATGAGGCAGATTGATCCTTGAATTCTTTCTTGGACCATTGGCCTCTAGGAACTAAAAGGTTACAATGTCTACACATCTCTTTTCCTTGATCTCCTCAGATGTGAAATATTTACCACTATACTCTATCTCTGGCTTAGCATGCTGGGGACCTGAACTCAGTGAGAAATTATTTGTAAAGCACTTTGTTCTCTGAAATAAGGTCACCCTTTGAAGGGTTTGAGTTATTCCACCCAACTGCTCCAGGGTGAAAAAATTGTCACGGCCCAGTTTTCTTCTCTCTTCACATGCCATGTACCCAAAGCATATGAAATAAAGAGAAATTCACTTTTCAAGCTCGAGTACAAAAGAATAAAGCAGCTATTGTGCCAGAGGGAGTTTTGGAAGTCTTGTCAAGTCAAACAGAGAGAAGTGTGGTTAGTCTTGCAAATCGTTTGAAAAAACATCAGACCACAATATTCATGACAATCCCCATAACTTGCCTTGGCTTTAGCCAGGCTCACAGACCACACTCAGAACTCCATATGCTGCCTTTACAAATATTTCTCCTTTTTCTGCTCTCTTGAACAGGATTGAAAGGTAATAATGCAACAGCTCAACAGCCCTTTGAATTTTTCAGAACTCCAGTCATGAATCATCACATTGCTAAATCATTAACCACATTTCAGAGTCAAACAAATGCTTATTGTGCACTGTATTTTGATCATCATTAGTGGAATAGGTTTCTTAGCTACAAAGGTGAATAAGATAGAAAAGCTTTAATTTATTAGACATCAACTCATCAATTTAATTACTTTAATGATCTTCATAGCAAAAAGGAACCACTGTGCAATTAATGGCTTTTCGATCAATCATTATTGTAACTTTAAACCCAACACTGCCTCACAACACATTCGTGTTAACAAATGTTAGTTTCTTCATTTTCTGCAAAAGAAGATAAAAAAGAAACAACAGAATATTTCCCATAAATGTTTGGTGAACTTTAAGTTTCTTTAATTTTTTTTATCATTCAATCCTCAGTGTCCACACACTTTTTTTTTCTTTTTTTTTTTTTTTTGTATTTGGGTCACAATCAGTGGTGCTCAGGGGTTACTCTTGGCACTGCACTCAGAAAACACTCCTGGCAAACACAGGAGACCATATGGGATGCCAGAATTCAGTCCACCACTCGTCCTGGATTGGCTGCATGCAAGGCAAACGCCTTATCGCTGTGCTATATTTGTAGCCCAATACACACCATTTTTTTTTAGCAAGTTGGTGTTTCATGATATTTGAAAACTAAATGAGCTTTATGGTAATTAGGTAAAATCACCACTATTTAAACCTAAATAGTTTAGTTAGTAGGTAAGTTTCAGTTCTTTCTTAGCACAGACCCAGGAAGGACCTACTAATTAAAGAATAGTATAGAAAAAAAAATATTTCATTTCATTCTGAACAATTACCATTACTGTTTTAGCCTTTGTTTAGTCCATGAATGCTAACAGTTATTTTCTCTCAAGATGATATATAGCTTAGTTTTCTTTTACTGAAGCACCAACATATTTTGCCAGTTTGTTGTCATGTAATTCAGATTCCATTGAATTCGTTCATATACTCTGTATGACTCATAAAAGTATGTATTTACTTTTAGTATATTTTGAGTACTATGTAGCCACTACCATTTGTAAAACACTGTCATCACTTAAAAAATAAAGTTATATGTACCTTGAATTGTTCCTCAAGCTCTTCTTCCACCTTTCCCAGTTCTATGCAGCAACAAATCTACTTCGGTGTCTATAGTGTGTCTTTTCCAGAATTTTTATAAACATGGTATCACACAATATATGGAATTATGTTTATGATTTATTTTAGCATGATTCCTTGAAGGCTTGTTCATGTAGTAATAGGTATTGAAGCATTCGTGTTTATTGTTAACTAATATGTTGAATTGGTAATCAATTGGTGGACATTTATATTGCTTCCAATCCTCGTAATTGTGAAGAATGCTTTCTAAATTATTGTGTAAGTTTTGTATGACATATATATAACCTCTTATTCAGTGATAGAGGAAGAGCTCTGATCAGCAACTGATACAGTATTAACACGGACCTTGATCTCTGCTTTCTTGTAACAAAGACAAATTCCCATCTCAAAATTCAGTTTGCAGTGCAGTCAAAGAATATAATATAATAATAAAATATAATAAAGTCCCCAAATTAATTTTGGTTAAAAAATGTTTTTTGGGTTTTTGGGTCACACCTGGCAATGATCAGGGGTTGTTCCTAGCTCTATGCTCAGAAATCGCTCCTGGCAGGCTCAGGGGACCACATGGGATGCCGGGATTCAAATCACCATCTTTCTGCATGTAAGGCAAACACCTTACCTCCATGCTATCTCTCAGCCCCTAATTTTAGTTAAAATTTATACTTATATTTAAGTGTATTCTATCAGTTAATTCAAGGGCATTGTAAAATGTAATAAGATATGAAAATCTAGAGGGTTGGAGCCTTTACAAAGAGTAAGGTCATTCATGGATGTTCTTGGTGCTTTGTTCATGGATAACCTAGGTTTGATCCTTGGCAACTCATATGGTCCCTTAAGACAGCCAGAAGTGATTCTGATTATAGAACCAGGAGTAATCCTTGAATATCCTTAGGGATGGCCAAAGAAAAATTAACAATTTTAAAAAAGCCAACTTCTTCAGTTTCCTTTAGAAGTTGCAACAGAAAAAGAAATTATATTTATGCCATCTTTATAAAGAACTTATAAATAACTACTAAAAAAGAACCATATGAATGTCTATGCATAAAAAGAAAACATATGCTCCCTAAACACTCTTCTCTATTTTCTAAGAAATACAGACAGAAAGTAGGTTTACAAGTCTACCTTTTATTTAATCAAAGGAAATTATTTTGATAGTGAGAATAGAATGCCTGTCTCAAAGATAGGCTTGGAAAGGAGGAGGGAAATGGAGAACACTGGTGGCAGGAAAGTTATACTGGTAAAGGGTGGTGTACATTTGATGACTGAAACCCAACTACAAACATTTTTGTAACCACAGTACTTAAAGAAATTATTATATAAAAATGAAATTATCTTTAATTACAAAGGGAGAGATAAAAATATAATCAAAGAAATAGTATTGAACCATTTAAGAAGGGTTTGTTCTGATGCTCCTATGAGTAAATTCTAGATGATAAAATATATCTCTGTGTTATGTGTACTGATTTTACTTTTGCTAGCCTTTTCTAAAGACCATTATCTCTGGCCACAGCAAAAGGTAGAAACTTATGGGCTATTCATGCCTTTCTTTTTATATTTTTTATTCCCCTCACTGAAAAAAGAGATTTATCCAGTGAATTTTCTCATCATTTCTTTCTTATCCAAAAGATTTTCTCACAATTTCTTTCTTTTATTAAAGTTAAGATATTTCTTAGCAAAATGTTGAAAAACAGAAATATAAGGGTATTGTACTTATAGGTACTAGCAGAGAATGTGATTGCATGGGTACTCGATTTCTTAGTTAAAGCTATAGTGTCTTAATTTCTAAAGTATGCTTTAATGAAATATACTTTTGCCTTCATGTTGCTTAAAAATAGTTATATTTAGTTGCTAGAGATAAAACACCAAGTAAGGTATTTGCCTTACATTTATGTGACTCA
>PVKC010026978.1:0-15923 GCA_004027635.1 Crocidura indochinensis
CAAATTGCTAGAGAATTCTAATATTTTAATTTAATTTAAATTTTTAATTTATTTTATTTTATATTTTTGGTTTTTGGGTCACACCCGGCAACGCTCAGGGTCTCCTGGCTCTATGCTCAGAAATCGTTCCTGGCAGGCTCAGGGGACCATATGGAATGCCAGAATTCGAATCACCGACCTTCTGCATGAAAGGCAAACGCCTTACCTCCATACTATCTCTCCGGCCCCAAATATTTTAATTTTAGATATAAAACATCCTGATATGGAACAGTTCTGTCTACCTCTTAGCACTGATACATTCCTATTCAACATTTTTCACATCTGTGTTTTATAGTTCTCAACCTTTATGGTTAGTCCACATGAACATCAACCTGGCTGTTCCTCTATCATCAACATGAAATGCTATCAGCATTTCACTTCTTTTATACAAGGTGACCAAAAAGAAAAATAAAGGTTATTGAGCTAAATCTTGATTCTGTCGATAAATGCACAAAGCATAGATTATTTTAAATTCCAGTAGGCATCCAGATGATTTAGATCTGGAGGGAGTGAAGGTTGGCATGCAACTTTGTTTTGATTTTAGTCATATTTCAAGTACAGCTCATCTTTCCTTAGCTCTGAATACACTGGGCTGGCGGCCCAACGAAAGGAAATCAGGGTTGTATGCTGAGTGTCTGCTTAGCACCAGAAATGCCAGTTGCTCAGTGCATGAGCTCAGACAGAGGAATTCTGAGTGTGGTGCATGCGGGATGGCAAAGCAAGGCTTCTCTGCTTCCCACAGCTGCCCCTCGTGGTCAGCTGTGAGCTGAGCTTGTTTGGTTCTGCAGCGGGCTAATCATTATAGAGTGACTGTGCAGTTCAGGAAATCCAGGTCTCTGATTTATCGCTGCCAGATGGGCGTACACAGGGCTCTACCAATGAACTTTTATAAATGAGGTTACGTGTTCTGGACTAAAAACAAATTTTTTTCTCCGTTTGCTCTGTGAGTTGTAGGGAGAGACTGTGAATTCTGTCCCCTTCCCTACTTTAATTTTCTCATTTTCCCCACTTCTTCCTTTTTCCTGATTTTCTGTTGGTGGCTTCCTGAATGCTTGAGAGGGAGAAAATGCAGAAGCAGGGACCAAGCTTGGGATCTTGTAGCTGTTTCCTGTGCCATAGCACTTAAGTCCTCTCACCATTCCTTCTCTCCTGCCCCCTCAAAAACATAAAGCGACAATGATTTTCTTTGCCCCTTTATCCAATTACTAAACTTCATGGCCATATCTTTCCAAAGATGTTTCAAGGCTTCAGGACATCTTGATAGTCAAGTCCACGAGGGCTGGGCGGTGGCGCTAGAGGTAGGGTGCCTGCCTTGCCTGCACTAGCCTAGGATGGACCGTGGTTCGACCCCCCAGTTTCCCATATGGTCCCCCAAGCCAGGAGTGACTTCTGAGCGCATAGCCAGGAGTAACCCCTGAGCATCACCGGGTGTGGCCCAAAAACCAAAAAAAAAAAAAAAAAAAAAAAAAAAAAAAAAAAAAAAAAAAAAAAAAAGATAGTCAAGTCCACAAGACCACAAGAAACATAAAACTGTGTTCTGTCTCTGAGCCTCAGATGCAATGAGTTGGAGATGTCGGCCCATTTCAGGAGTCCCCCAAATGCCAAAATTGTAATCATATTGGAAAATACAGGAATTCAGGCAGGCATGTGAACATCCACAATAAATCATAGAGTTATGAATAAATCTTGGTTGTCAGAAGCAAACGTGTAACCATTCCAAAGCGCCTGCCGTTAGAATGCAACAAGGCAGCTGTCAGCTGTTTTCTCGTAATTAAACAGCCAATGAGCAGCTAATTAAGACATATGTGTATACAGAAGTGGAAGTGGGTATGTTAATGAACTGTAGGAATCAATTCATTAAGTGAAAATTGTCAAAAGACCAAACATCAGATCAGCATTTCAGCCCCTGCCTCACTGAGATCCTTCTTCAGGCAAATGGGTACCTCCCAGAGCAAGACCCCAAACATTACCCAGCCATGCCCACTGTTCTATGATCAGCCCCCACACACATGGGCAGCAACGTGAGTGACCCTCCATGAGAAATGCACCTGTATTTCATAGTGCCTTTATAAGCAGATGTGCCAGAGGACAGTTCTCCCTGCTTAGAAACCTAGATTCAATCTCTTACCTGAAATATTCAATCTAACTATTACTCTTTTGGGAAAGAGGAGTTGGGGGGGGGGTCTTCTCCCAAGCAAAACTCAGAGGCCAGGACCTGGGGCCATTAATGGCAATCCTGGGGCTCTGTACCCCAGGGACATTCTACTTGAGAGAACCCAGAGCAAGGTTTCTTGGCTTGTTTGTATGATTTAATTTTGTGTTTTAGCCTCTGTGCCATAAGTATTTGTCTCCAGGCCTGTCAGGACCTTCCATTTTGGAGGTAAGGCATGCACTTGGGCACAGGAGTTCAAATCTTGGTGCATCTTCTAAGGGGTCTGAACCCAACTTCAACTTTTCTGCCCTTAATTGTTCTCTAGATACCAACTTTGCAGAGTTGCTGTAAATTTCAGAGAAATAGACATTTGTCCAGTGTCTTGCTATAGAGCTTGAACTCAGCCTTGGTTGCCTTTTGCCCATTTATCCCATCAGTTCTCCCTCTGTACTCATCAAGTGTGTGTAGGCCACCCTGACCCAGAGGTAGCTGGTTCAAATAAAGAAACAAGGCCATCCATGATGGCGACTAGTAGAAACCAGCCATCCTTAGGAGGTGAGGTCAGAGAAAGTGGATATCCCTGTAGATTTGAAAGAAAGGGTATCCTGAGAGAAGGGGTGTCCTTTGGCAAAGTGTCACATGATTCTTTCAGCCTGGTGTGCCACTGGGGAAAGGATCGTGGAATACCTGAAAAGTAGCCATAGCAGAAAGGTGCTGCCTTGTCAGATGATGTTCTAGGGGGATCTTCAGTGTTGAGGCCAGTATATCAGTGCGGGAGTGAAGCATAGGCCTATGGGAGGCTGATGTTATACCTGTTCAGGTTTGAGGTATTTTAAAGGTGGATCTGAAAGCCAGCAAGGTAGACTACATCAGCAAAATTAAGGGGTCCTGTGGGTGGGACTGGTCATAGCTAAAATGAAGTTCACTTTCTGCTATAGTCACAGGGGTGAAGTGGGGCATCACTATAGTGGGCAAGAAAATACAAGAGGAGCAAGATAGGAAATGGAGATCAGTGAGCATGCATGGGAGTGTCTATGTACTGTATGTGCATATATCTTTGTGTAACTGTCAAAGGTCAGAGTCATAATTTATGACAATTAAATCATCTTTTTCAACAAGAGGATGGGAGTAATGATGAATCTGAGCTCTGGTTCAGGTAGCAAGGCCTGGATCCAGTCTCTGCTATGGGCTGCATGTGATCACATTGAAAACATTTAACTTCTCAGTTATCGTGTTCTGTGGGAAGCTGGGGATCCAGCAAGGATGGGGCTCAGTGAGATGTGTGTACCCCATTTATATGTATATGTGTCTCCTGTCTGTGCTGTGCACACATGTGCATGTATATGGGCGTGTGTGCCTGCCTGAGGTCAGAGAAGTTACCACATAGCCTCTGGTAAGCTGGAGATTAAAAAGAAAATTTAGTTTCTACCTACTGATCTTCTTTTAACCATCTACAGTTTGGAAAATAAAGTCTGGTGTCTGTGGGTCATTTCAGCTTTGAGCTTATCACAAACAATAAAATGGCTCTGTCAAAACAGTGATCCTCTATGGTATTATTCAATACCCTTCTTGTGTCATGAGTCCTCGCATTGATCTCCCGGGCATTCCCCCACCTAAGTGGCTACATCGGATGAATAGATAGGGTCATAGCCACTGTGGTTTTGTATTTTTATTTGCTTTGATGAGTACTAGGAAAGCAAAACAAGACAACATATTTTGAGTTTGGGGGGTTTTTTTAGATCTTTTTGAGACTCCAAGAAATGATTAAGTATTATTCCTATTTCTGTGCTCAGAGTTCCCAGCAATACTCGGGGTCATGCTGGGGTTGGAACCCAAGTCAACTGTGTACAAAGCACTGAACTTTCTCTAGCCCCAAGACAACATATTTTAGAGCTTCCTTGTTTCTGTCCACATTTTACTGAGCACAAACTATATGCCAACTATCTATAAATACTTCTAATATGTCTTCTGAAATTTTATTTCATCAACATGACTTTCTCCATTTTTCTGCATAAAGACAGGGAAACTTTGAGAATTTAAATGTTTTCAATTCAATCACACGCAGCCAGTAGCAGAGATTGGATTCAAGCCCACCTACTTGAATTACTCCTATCATTACCCACATCCTCTTGCTAACAAAAGATGATTTGTCATAGATTATGACTATTTCATGAATATTAGAACTACGTTATGAAACATTGCTTAACAGAGATGATTTAAGTGTAATAAATTATGAAACAATCATAAAAATAGGAACAAGAGTGTCCTTTACTTTGGTTCCAAGGAACGTCCTATTGCTGTTTTGTTTCTGTTCTTATTTATTTTTGTTTGGGGCATATTGTAGAACTTTTCTCATTGTCAATGGTGACATGAGTGACTTATTAGCTCAGTCCAGTCATGGGGTATAAATCTCGAGAATATCTCTTCATCTTTCCTGTGCTGTTGTTCACAGCATGACACATTTGAAGGCATGAAGTGAATTTAAACTTAAACCACATTGTTACTATTTCCTTCCCAGATCCTAGACAATAAGTAGAAGAATAGCTCAGTCTGCAGTTTGTGACATTTCCATTTTTTTTAAATAAACATTCCCATCACATGCTCAAATTTGGGCCCCCCAGCATTTGCTGATGGCAGAATAGAAAGGCTGCCAAGCAGAAATCAGTGACCCCAAGAATGTAGAGAATAGTAAAATCTTAGTGTTACCTTTTTTTTTTTTTTTTTTTTTTGTTTTTTGGGCCACACCCAGTGACGCTCAGGGGTTACTCCTGGCTATTCGCTCAGAAGTCGCTCCTGGCAGGCACAGGGGACCATATGGGGAACCGGGGGATCGAACCGCGGTCCTCCTAGGTTAGCGCAGGCAAGGCAGGCACCTTACCTCCAGCGCCACCGCCCGGCCCCCTAGTATTACCTTTTAATAATAATTATGGTTAGGGGCTGGAGCAATACTACAGTGGGCAAAGTATTTGCCTTGAATGTGGCTGACCCAAGTTTGATCCCAGCATTACATATGGTTCCCTGAGCCCTGCCAGGATTGATCCCTGAAAGCAGAGTCAAGAGTAATCCCTGAACACTGCCAGGGTGGTCCTAAAAACAAATAATAATAATTATGTTAAATAATTGTCTTAAAAAAACTGAAGTTAATTTTATACGCTTCTCTTGATATGGACATTTCTCTAATATGGACATTTCCCTCCACACCATCCCAAAATGCACCACTCTGGAAAGCGCCAAGGTTTTTTCAAGATGGTGGCAAAGGTAGAAACACCTGATTCTGCATCTGGAGAATCAGCCTGGACTGTGCAGTGAGTAAGGAGCAATATTTCAGGAAGAGGATTCTGACTGAGATTTATTCCTAGAACCTCAGCATCCAGGTTTCCTGCATTGGCACTTCCCAGCAGTGGGATACAATTCACTTGTCACTCTGGTGTCCTTTTAGTTTTCTGCAAAAATCGCAAAACTGGAGGTTCTTTTTCTTACTTACAAAGGATCAATAGTTTATAAAAATTTCCTGTGTCCAAACACACTTGTTTTTGTGTCTGGATAACATGCCCCAAATTTTGGTTAAATAGATCTAGGGAATTTTTTTAAGCTCTTTCAACCCCCCAATTGGAAAGGCCTGGTAGACTAGAGGCTGTTTGTTCTTTGCAGTACATGCATGTGCAAGAGCTACCACTAGGTGGCGGAGCTGTGCTATGGCTATGCCATACTGCCCTGTCCATCATCAGGGCAAGTTGGTGTCAGCCTCCATGTTTATAATGGCAGATTTTCAACTGTTTTCTGTCCACCAGAAAAGGCAGATGTTTGAAACTGTCAAGAAAGTCATCCATGTGTTCTTCTTTGAGAAATGATAGTCCAAAATTATGGACTTACTGTTTTCCAGCTAAATCCAACTTAAGGTCTAGACACTGCTGTGTAAATTCCACCCCAACACCCTACACTGGTTTGTCATGTGTCTGCTCTCTGTAGAACTCTTATCTCATCTCCAACATGGGCCTCTCCCTGCAGTTACTCCCAAGTCATTCAGGATATACGTGGGATCCTACTTCTGTTGTGAGTTAGGAAGTTCTCTGCCATATGTGTCTTTACCTTGCCTCCTCTTAACTTCCCTTCTCAGATTTTCTTCTGTGATCACGAACTTTAACTTTCTGTCAGGTTCACTTTCAATCCTTAAGTCTCTGAGAAACACCATGTAATGCCAAAAATGGGTGTTACTTTGCCTTTTTTTTTTTTTTTTTTTTTTTGGTAAAGGCAGACTGAGCCCTCGAAGTCTGAAACACAGAACGCAGTGTTGATCTGAGTCACAGAGACTCTCACTTGACCCCTTTTGACTCTCCCATCTGGTATTTGATAGCTCTCCTGTGGGCCTGACTGTTGACTTAGTTCAAAGAAACAGCTCTTCTCCAGTTCTCAGCTGTGCCACTCCCGGGACATTTAACAGACACTCATCCAACTGAGTCTATGCAGAATGAATGGTGCAGTTAAAAGCACGGTGTGACTTTGCTCACTCACTTTCCCTAGAGCCTCATATCAGGGACATCTAAAAGGTTGTTTAGTCTTTGCCCAAGGAGCTGGTGTTTACACCAGGCATTGGACCCGCCTCAGTGCCATTGCTCTCAGGGCACATACTAATGCCTCCTAGATCTGCCGAGCATTGAAGGTATGAGGACTGGGTCATTTTTAGTGGCTGGGATGTATCCCTAAATAAGATGCACTTGGGGGTACTGTTGTATAAACCCAAGTAAACCTAAGTAAACCCAAGTCATTTAGAAAGTAGTGACTAGACAGAGACTTCTGGCCAGAAATTAAGGGAAAGAAATCTGTAGTAATACTTTGTCATGCAACTAACCCACACCAGGAGCCAATTGACTTTTAATGCACAGGTCATGGTGTTGGATTTGTGTTCATTAAATCATAGGAAAGGTATGAGCCACCAGTAATACACACCAGGGACCACATATTGAAACACCTGGATAGTAGCATCATGGTTACCCAAGGGATGGTGCTACAAGAGAGCCCTGATTTCAGAGCAGATCAGGTTCCTATTTCATTTTGTATCCCTTTGAGCAGCCTATATGATAGTTAAACCTGTGTGGAGACTACCAAAGGTCTAAGGCTTTTTTCTCCCTTTTTTCCCCTTTGACACATGAGAAATGGGGAAGGAGTTTAAGAAAATACAGTTTGAATTCTAGAATCAAGCTCTACAGATTCACAACCTAGCTACGCCATGGTAAATGTGGAGTTCAGAATAAATGACTGGGTCTGCCCAAATTCCCACAACTCCCTCCTAAGCTCAGGACACGCCAGGCAGCTGCCTCCCAAGAATGCTCAGCTACGTTCTCTACTGGATCACAGGACTAATATCTGTCCATATGAATAATGTATACCCTACTGATGTTGATTTTCTTCAGGCAGCTAAGTCACATTGCCTGCAAGAAGTTTTTCCCAGCACCTGAGAAAGAATCTTAGCCCACTGTTCTATCTCGACAAGACCACAGCAAAGGAAGACCCAGCCCAGCAGGGGAAGGGGGAGGGACAGAGCTTTGAGAGAGTTTCCTGGGCTGGAATGAGACAGTTAGGGAACCAGTCTTAAGATAGACTAGACTAAGGCCAAAAAAGATAGAATAGTGGAAAAGGTGTTCGCCTTACTTGCAGCCAACCCAAGTTTTATCAGCACTCCATATGGTCTACTGAACCCCACCAGGAATAATCCCTTAGTGCAGAGCCAGGTGTAAGCCCTGAGCACTGTCAAGTGTGGCCCAGAACACAAATACATAGAAGATGCTTTAGTCATTGTTGCAGACTCTGGGGGTAAAAGGATGCTATCGCAGTCTGGGATTTTACATCTTTTCCTTACATGGTTAGGGACCCAAGACTAGAGCTCTAAGTTTAAGAGTCTCCTATGTTTGCTTCTGAAGGCCCCCAGCCCTGCATTAGTCTGCTGTTTCTCAGAGCTACAGAACCCTGGGAAGCACAGTCCCTCCTTATTAGCAAGGCCTCTTGATATGAAAGCATCAATAATGTAAAAGAGGGGCTCAGACAGCCAGATGCATGACTGGCATGTGTAAAATAGCAAGTTTAGTGGCAGAGAGATATCACAGTGGGTAGGGCATTTACCTTACATGCAGCCAACCCAGGTTCGATCCCGGCATTCCATAAGGTCCCCCCGAGCCTGCCAGGAGTGATTTCTGAAGGCAGGAGCAATGAGCAACCCCGGAGCGCCATCAAGTGTGGACCAAAAGCAAACAAACAAATAAAAAAGGGAAATTTAATCTCCACCCCATGTCCCTCCCCACAGACTCACTATACACCACAGGCTCTGCAGGCCTCTTGACCCCACTGTGCTCCAGGCAGCATCAAGTCAAATCAGATTACCAGTCCTGAGAATTGAGCCTATAGGGCAGAGAAGTCCTACTTGGGAAAGTCCAGAAAATGAAAAGGAGATAGGAAGAAGATAACACTCACTGAGAGCACAGTCCCTGCCATCCGTGTTATTGTCCTATCTAAGGTCCTTATAGTAGAATTTAACTGGTGGGGCTGTGTGAAGGCTATGGACTATGATCACATGTGGAGCTTGATGTAAGAATCTATCTGCAGCTGGATGTGAAAATTGAGCAGTCAGCTCCTCTTCATCAAATGAGATAACCATTGTCTAAAAGGTGTGTCTCATTCTGGACTTTTAATTCTTGGGTGAAGAGGAGAGAACAGAGAGAATCCGAAGAAAATTCTGAAAGTGGGAGAGAATCTTGGGAGAATGGAGACAGAGAGATGCTATGATTGGTTCTACTGTAAAGTCACTGGAGATGGCAAGAAGCCCAAGCATGCTGATGGCGTTTAAGGAAAAGAATGAAGTAGTTTGGCCTGTCTCTTTTAGTGATCAAGGAAGGGCTTGATGTTGATACAAAACCCATCCAACCCAAGCAAAAATAGCCAATTCTTGCTCTTAGGTGCCTGCAGCAAGTTGAGGCTAGCCAGAAGCTGTGAGTGCATGTACTGGCATATTCAGAAGGACTGCCTTTCCCAGGACTGTATATTTCTGAAAAATAGCAAACCAACCACAGTAGCAAAATCTCACTCTCATATAGCCATGAAACTCCCTAACAGCCATGGCCTCCTCCATCAGGCTCCCACACTTAGAGCTACTCTCTCCTATTCTTCACTATCCCAGGACAAGGTCTCAGAGCACTAGGGGCAGCTCCTGCAGCAATAATTCAAACTAACCCACTTTAATCCTGGTTCTCCATCTCAGCCATTGTCTTTGACTCCATTAACTAATGGATGACGAGTGCTTTCTAAAGTTGATCTCACCTTGATTAATACCATGAATTTTCTATGAACCCCTAAAGAAAACTTTTCTTCTCGTTTCTTTTCATCACACACAGAGAGAAAGCCCAAAATTAAAATGGCAAGGCTTTAGAAATTCTGAGAAAAGAAAGAGATTAATTGATGAGGACCAAACAGAGAGTGTAAACAAGACTGACCATAGCCCAGCTATGTCTAGAGGATTAGGGAGCTTGGCAGAGGGAACTGGAGAGAAAAGTCCGTTCCAAGCGCTTCCTACCCAGTCTGGTTTTCAAAAGAGAAGAAATAGCAGTTTAAGTACCAGTGGTCTTCAAACTATGGCCCGCGGGCCACATATTGTATTTGTTCCCGTTTTGTTTCTTCACATCAAAATAAGATTTATGCAGTGTGCATAGGAATTTGTTCGTAATCTTTGTTTTTACTATAGTCTGGCCCTCCAGTGGTCTGTGGGACAGTGAACTGGGCCCCTGTTTAAAAAGTTTGAGGACCCCTGATATAGACTCTATCATGTCTATGAGGTCTATAGACTGAGTCATGTACTACATCGTATCTATGGGCTACAACCACCTGGACCCTGACAATCATGAAATATAGCAGATATACCAAAAAGCACACATCTTTTTCACCTGCGGATAGCAGAAAAATCAGAAACCACAAGATAGAACATAAAATCTAAATCACCTGTGACTTCACCATCTTGTGCCCACAGTTCTTGGCATCTGAGGCATCGTTTTTCTTTGTTCTTTCCAGATTGATATGTTTCACCACAAATTAGAATATTCACTTTAGCTGCTTTCTTAAGGTATAATCGAGAGAACGTTATCACCTTTCCATGTCAATATTTCTAAATCAGCACTTTCAGTATTCCTGAATATTCCATTAGATAGCCAAAATGGATAGCCAAAATGACTTCTAGTTTCCTAATGTTGGAGTTCTAGAATTTTTCTATAAACATGGGGCTGGAGACGAGAGAGATAGTACAGTAGGAAAAGTACTTGCTTTGCATGTAGCTGACCCAGATTTGATCCCTGACACCCCACCAGAAGTTATGTCTGAGTGCAGGCCAGGAATAAACCCTGAGTACCTCTGAGTATAGCCCCAGAACCAAAAATAAATAAATACGCCACATACTGTATTTGTTCCCACTTTGTTTCTTCACTTTAAAATAAGATATATGCAGTGTGCATAGGAATTTGTTCATAGTTTTTGTTTTTACTATAGTCCAGCCTCCAACGATCTGAGGGACAGTGAACTGGCCCCCTGTTTAAAAAGTTTGAGGACCCCTACTATAGACAGTTCTGTAATGAACACTCATGTAGATAAATCTTCATATCATTCTGAATGATACTTTTAAACATGTTCTCTGCTGGTAGATGAAAGTGAATACTGCTGGTGAGATTAATGGTAGGACTTTTATATGGCTAAAACCTAACTATCAATAACTTTGTTTGGGAGGCTGGAGTAATAGTACAACTGGTAAGGTATTTGACTTGCATGAAGCCAACCTGTGTTCAAATCCCAGCACCCTATATAGTTCCCCAACCTTGGCCAGGAGTGATCTTTGAGTGCAAAGTCAAGAACACAGCTGGGTATGGCTCAAAATAAAAGCAAAGCAAAAAAGAACCTTGTAAACGCAGTTCTCTAAAAAATTAAAAGTTTTAAATACAAATTTTCTTAAATAACAAATAATTCAATATACAGATACTTTTTTTCTATTCATGAAGTATTGTTTTTCTTAAACTTTTTGTTTGTTTGTTTGTTTGTTTTTGGATCACACCCAGTGATGCTCAGGGGTTACTTTGGGCTATGCACTGAGAAATCGTTCCTGACTTGTGTGACCATATGGGGCTCCTGGAGATAGAACCATGATCCATCCTAGGCTAGCACTGGCAGGGCAGACGCTTTACTGCTTGCACCACCGCTCCAGAAAAGTATTATGTTTTGCAATTATTTTCATATTATTTATTCTATATTTGGCTATTTTCATATAATTTTACATAGAAATATTTTTACTATCTTAATATATTTTAATGTGACTTTAATGTGTCTAAAATTGATATTTTACATGTACAATTCCTAAGAATTAAAAGAATGAGTTCCCTGAAGGATAGTCACTGATCTGTGACAGCTTTCAAGGATTTTCCAGAATGGCTTCCAGAAAGAATCTTTAGATGGGAGAGTACCCTCCCTTTACTCTTTTTCCGGCATTCTTCAAAAATTTATGTCCGACCTCATTGTCCTCTTCATTGGGGTTATTTACTTTGCTACAAAAGACCTGAAGATACAATATACTCTTGTACTTTACTTCATAAAAATTCCTGTTTCCTTCTTTCTCTTCTGAGAACATCACTAGCACTGAGAACCACTGAGGCATAGATAGGCCACCAAAAAGATGATAACCCAAAATATCCTATTGTTAGCAAATATGAAATGTGTTTCTAAGTAGCATAAGATTAAAGAAGAGGGGGCCCAGGAGATAGCATGGAGGTAAAGCGTTTGCCTTTCATGCAAAAAGGTCATCGGTTCGAATTCCGGTGCCCCATATGGTCCCCCGTGCCTGCCAGGAGCAATTTCTGAGCACAAAGCCAGGAGTAACCCCTGAGCACTGCCGGGTGTGACCCAAAAACCACAAAAAAAAAAAAAGATTAAAGAAGAAATCTATTTAAAAATTGGAGCATGTGGGCTCAGAGAGATAGCACAGCAGTGTTTGCCTTGCAAGAAGCCGATCCAGACCAAAGGTGATTGGTTCGAATCCCGGTGTCCCATATGGTCCCCCGTGCCTGCCAGGAGCTATTTCTGAGCAGACAGCCAGGAGTAACCCCTGAGCACCGCCGGGTGTGGCCCAAAAACCAAAAAAGAAAAAAAAATGGAGCATGTTTTCTATGAATGATAACAAAATGCTTTATAGCAAAACTTGTGCATTGCTGGTAAACCATAGCTAAAAGGAAAATGTGGGGGTTTAAGAATAAATATTGTGGGGCCATAGAGGTGGCACAGTGGTAAGGAATTTGCCTTGCACATGGCTGACCTAGGACGGACCACTGTTCGATCCCCTGGTAACCTAGGAACGATTTCTGAGCGCATAGCCAGGAGTAACCTCTGAGTGTCACAGGGTGTGGGCCAAAAACCAAAAATAAATACATAAAGGGATAAATATTGTGAATTAACAGGCAAGTAAGGATTCAAGCTCTACAGTTTAGTAAAAAATAAGTAATAGAATGCATGGAAGCTGGAGTGATAGTACAGCAGGCCTTACATGCAGTCACACCCAGGTTCTACCCTGGGTAACTCACATGACTTCCAAGTCCTACCAGGAGTGATCCCTGAATGCAGAACCAGAAGTAAACCTTGAATTTACCAGAGTGGCCCACCACCCTCCAAAAAGTAGATACACTAAATAATGAACAAAATCATCAAGATCCATAGATCTTACGTATCTTTGTACACCATCTCATTTCCAAAACAGTGATCAGCAAATAAGTGGAACCAGCGGATACCAGATTGGATTTGTTAAATCTAAGGGCTCCAATTCTGATGTTACTGCCAAGGGGTGAGGATTGTTTCTATTCTGATTGATATATCTAATGTCAATGAACTTCTTAAGAACATGATATTCTAACTAAGAGCACATAATGACTGAAAAGTGGTGGATTTGAGTGAGGAAGAGGAGATACTAGCAGTGCCAGGGCTTTTTGTTGTCAAGGCTAGGCTGCCTCTTCCTTGTCCCTGGATGTTTTAGAGAAGGGCTTTGTGTTTATTTCACTGGAAAGATTTTGGAGCTAAGGTATGAAGTCAAATCCCTTTGTGCTATCCCATCAAGCATGTAGCTTTTGATAGTCAGAAGCTACAGCAGGGCCTAACCCTTTGCCTTGGCTGTGGGCAACCTTCTTTGGAAGTTCAAGAAGGTTTTGCCTGTGTAAGGGACTGAGGATTGGGCTCTGGGGATCCATTTAACTCAAGGAAAAAGAAGTGACTTTAATTTCATTAATGGTCTCCTGGATGATTATGCTACCAGTTTAATTCCCCATTAAATATTAATACTGCCTTTAGTAGCATACTGCTCACATGGACACTAACCTGTTTTATATTTCATAACCAAATTGCAGGGCTTTTTCAGGAGAAGTCAGCAAAGTAATGCCACCTACTCCTGTCCTCGTCAGAAGAACTGTTTGATTGATCGAACCAGCCGGAACCGTTGCCAGCACTGCCGGTTACAGAAATGCCTTGCCGTGGGGATGTCTCGGGATGGTGAGCACACACATCTGGGTTGGTGGGGTTGTGCAAGTGTCCCCCAGATATGTCCCTTTTGCCTTTGCAGGCTTCCATTTCCTCTGGTAGATGTCTAAACCTCAGAGTACTTGTCTCTTCCTGCATAACACAAGTCAGCTGCCAGGCTGGTAGAGTGGCTCAGAGAACCTCTGATTATCATTAACACCTTGGATATGGCCATGGATGAACTGATTGAATTGACTTGTCTTCTTAGGCCTGTGATAAATAACCTCCCATTTGATAAATAATCTCCCATTAAGCCCACAGACCAGAGCTACCCAGTACCTTCATTATACTAAGAAGCTTATGGGCAGATAAGATGAAATTTCCTTTTTTAAATGCTAATTAGGTATTTTGAACCTTGTGTCAAAGTCAAATATTTACAGAATGTGAAAATAGAATAAGGCCTAGCTCAATGATAACTATTTTTTTTATTGAAGGAAACTATTTTAAGATATAGAGGCCATCTACCATCCAGTAGTGAAACATTACAAGATCTTCCTGGAAAACTATCTTAAGGCCTCTGAATAATCAACAGCAGATTTCAAGAAGTCTATTCTTATACTTGGAAACTGGGCAGAAAGTACAGTGGGTGCTTTTTGTCCAGGGACTCTTCTGAATATCCTGGCTGGCAGACTCTGTTAAGAGCCTTTCAAGGGACTATCTCTTCTGATGGAGCTGCTGCCTGTGGAAAAATACTCTATAATGTCAGGCGATCGTTCTGCAAGCCTGCCTTCCCTATAAATTCCGAGTTACAGTATCCAGCAGTGAGATCCAAGGTGGCCCCTTACGATATGGCAGAAGAAAAACCTAATTTTTTCACACTTTTTATTTTCATTTTTATTTGGGGGAGGGAGGTTAGGCCACACCTACTAGTGCTCGTGTGTCACTAATGCAAGGACAAAGAGACCGAATGTGGTGCCACATAAAAGATCTTAATCCCTGCGCTCTTTTTGGCCCCAAGAGCCAATGGTTTTTCTATCAGAAGATGCAAGTTACAGAGCCCATGTCACTTCCTCATAACATTCCTTGCTGTGTATTATTCCCCTGCACATTTCCTTTTTTATGGAGTTTTCTGTGTAATCAGCTAACTTATGCTTATCACTAATGATAAACTTAAAAGTTAAAATCAAGGGCCAGAGAGATAGCATGGAGATAGGGCGTTTGCCTTGCATGCAGAAGGACGGTGGTTCAAATCCCGGCATCCCATAGGGTCCCCTGAGCCTGCCAGGAGCAATTTCTGAGCATAGAGCCAGGAGTAACTCCTGAGCGCTGCCAGGTGTGACCCAAAAACAAAACAAAACAAAAAGTTAAAATTGTACATTGCATGTTCACTTTCTTAAGAGCTTATATTTGTTTGAGGAACACAGTTGGTGGTGCTGGGGGATATTTTTAGACCTGTACTCAGGAACCAGTACTAGTAGTGCTCAGGGGACCATCTGATGATGGGTATCAAACTTCTTTTACAAACTTCTTGCCTTTTACATGCAAAGCCTGGGCTCAGTACATGGGGTTTTCTATCTGGACCCATGAATATATAGTTTCATTTCTCTTACAATATGCACAGTTATCATTGTTAACATCAGGGCAAATGTTTAAAGCATAATTTAGAAGTTAAAGAGGTACTCCAGTGGGTAAGGCATTTGCCTTGCCCCCAACAACTTGAGTACAATCCCAGCACCCTATATGATCCCCTGAGCCTGGCCAGAAGTGATCACTGAGTGCAGAGCCATGAGTAAATCCTGAGCACCATCAGGTGTAGCATCCAAACAAATAATAAACAATTAAGAAAAGCCAACATAATTCAGAATCATTGTCAGACAAGTCTCACTTATGGATCCCAGTGCAGCATTTTCCAACTGGGGGTCAGATGACACCAGGGGATATTCTAAGAGGTGAGAAGTGCATAAGTGGTGGTTCAGTCAGTAGGACATGGGGGCAGCAACAAGAAGGAAATAAGGTCAAAAAGGGTCATGGCTGGAAAAAGGGTTGAGAGACACTGTGACCTACAGGATATTTATTTTAGTTTGGGGGCCACACTCAGCTGTACACAGGAGTTACTACTGGCTCTGCATTCAAGAATCACTCCTGGCACACTTGGCAAGCTCAGAGTACCATATGGGATGGAAGGGATGGAAGTCAGGTCAGCACTTGCAAGGCA
>PVKC010026979.1:0-15912 GCA_004027635.1 Crocidura indochinensis
TTTTTAATGATGCAATTGGTATTGTTCCATGTTATTCAGACACTCTTTAAAGACATAAGCTCTAAGTCTGTCTGAGACTTTTCAATAGTTTTCTCAAAATACAACCAAGACAGAGAAACCAGAACAAGGTACCTGATAAAAACCAAAGTTTGGTCTAAAACTTAATTGTAAACCTGGCATTGCTGTGAGCCTAAGTGTATTGATGACAGGCTTCAATTTAAGTCAGAAAGACCAGAGTCAGAAAAACAGCCAGAGTAGAAACAGAACAGTTAGAGTCAGAAGCACTGGGTTTGAAATTTGACCTGTGCCTGCCCAGGACAAACACTGGACATCACTGAACCATCTTTGACATCACTGAACCATCTTTCACACATCCACCTTTCTGTCTAGCATTCTTAATTCTTTTTCTTTTTTTTTTCGGTTTTTGGGCCACACCCAGTGACACTCAGGGGTTACTCCTGGCTATGAGCTCAGAAGTCACTCCTGGCTTGGGGGACTATATGGGAAACTGGGCGATCGAACCGCGGTCTGTCCAATGCTAGCGCAGGCAAGGCAGGCACCTTACCTCCAGCGCCACTGCTCGGCCCCGCATTCATAATTCTTTTAATGAATACACTAGTTCACAGATCAGGTGAAACACTAAACTTAAAGAGAAATTTGCATTTATTTTTAAAAATTCTAAAATTTTATTTATCAAAATTCAAATTCCAGTGTGGCTTATAATTTAGGTGTTGTGTGACTTAGGTGCGGTATGTAAAAAGGATACACTAATAGCAGGTAGTGGTGATTTTTAATAGTTATAATGAAAAACTATAAAGTGAAGTGAGTTTGTTTGAAGGAATTGTATGATTGAGGTACAAACATTCTTTCAGATGTTAATTACAAGGCCTAGAATAAAGATTCTAGGTTTCTTGAATTTTGATTCAATATGTAAAGAATTTTTCAAATTAAGCTCTTGAATTAAAGAATCATATGAATAGCTCATACCCATACTATTTTGAAAGAGAAAAATGTTGACAAATACTAACAAGCAGGGATGTGACCTTTATTAAGAGATAGGAGATAGAATTTGATGATCTTAATTCTGTGTAAGCACAGAGTGAAAAGGTAGAATTAAAGTTCCCCCATTACATTATGGTATTTTAAAAAATAGTACTGAAAGGGTATAAAGTGATAGATATGCATGGCTCCCCTTCACTAACAGTAGTGTAAACCACAGTGTCAAAAAGAAAAAAAATGGGGGAGAAAGAAAGAGAAAGAAGTAAAAAGTCTTTCTCAGAGAAAGGAAGGGGGAATGGTGAGAAAGAATCTGGGGACGTTAGTGATGGGAAAGATGTGCACTGGTGAAGGATAGTGTACATTCTATGAACAATTGTATGAACAAAAGTAAATTACAAACAATTCTGTAATCACAATGCTTAAATAAATTATTTTTTCTTTCCTTTTAATTTAATTTTTGGTTTTTGGGTCACACCCGGTGATGCTCATGGTGTGATACTCCTGGTTATGTGCTCAGAAATCACTCCTGGCTTGGGAGACCATATGGGATGCCGGGGAATCGAACCACAGTCCATCCTAAGCTAATGCAGGCAAGGCAGACACCTTACCTCTTGCACCAAAGCTCCGGCCCCAAATTAATCATTTTTTTTTTTTGGTTTTTGGGTCACACCGGCAGTGCTCAGGGGTTACTCCTGACTCCATGCTCAGAAATTGCTCCTGGCAGGCACGGGGGACCATATGGGGCACCAGGATTCGAACCAATGACCTTTTGCATGAAAGGCAAACGCCTTACCTCCATGCTATCTCCCGGGTCCCAAATTAATCATTTTTTAAAACTAAGACTATATGGTCCCCAAACACCACCAGCAGTGTTCCCTGAGTACATTTGGTATGGAACAAATAAAAGACAAATCAAAATAGTTCTAAGTTTAGAAATGTATCAGATCTTGTTTCTTGTTATGTGAATAGAACGGGCTGAATGAATGTCAGACAGAAGGAGTGGGGCACATGCAGAATGATACTCTCTCATATTTAGGGTTAAGGAAGCCTTATAAGGGAATAAAAGCCCAAAGCAAGAGAATCTGAGAACTCTGTAACAAAATCGATCTTAGAATGGCAATGAAATGGGAGAGAGAGTGGTTCAGGGCTGTGGGGACACACCAACATCCAGAGACATTGGTAGAGGGAAATGCTTCACTCTGGTGGTGGCCCTGGAGTTGAATTGTTGTATGTAGAAAATCCTGTATTGACATTATTGTTTCATGGTGAGTAAAAATTTGACAGTATCTTATTATGGAGTTAGAGAGATAATACAGTGGATAAAGAGCTTGCATTCATGTGTCGACCCTGGTTTTGTTCCTGACACCACAGATGATCCCGCAAGCTCCCTCAGAAGTGATCTCTGAATGTAAGGCTAAGATTACTGCTGAGAGTGGATTCTAAACCAAAATAAATAAATAAATAATTAGCTCTACTATTGCCTGAATGTGTCACCTATAAGGTTAATGAAGTATTGAAATGTAAAGTATATTGAAATAAATTGAATAAGTCACACAAGAACGAAAACAAATTGACTACAACTGAAGAATACTATTACTGCTGTCAAGTAATCTTAAATTGAATGAACAGTTATTAAATGCACCCTATTTGGAAAAGAGACTCCCTACGTCAATGTGTTGAATACTTACGAATCCACATGGTTTTCAAATGAAAGAAGAATTGGAAAAGGTGAAGTCTTAAATGCACACTCAGCAATTGCTTCTATCACTTCCTAAAAATGAGAACAATTGTATAGTCAACATGCTAGAAATTTAATGTGCATATTTTTGAGGATTACACCTACTTATATATGCTTGCCTTTTCATTTTTAGAATTGTATCAAGTGCTCTTAAATGTTCAAACAAATAGGATCGTGAAAGTTCTTAGAGTTCCCTATACATTTCTATCTTGTTTAGTGAAGAAGAAGATGGGATTTTGGTGGAAAGGAAGCTCTGAGGAGAATGATTCTTCTATTTGCTAGGTGTATCTACTTCCTTAAATTGAAAGAAATCTAGTCACATTAAAAACTTTCTTTTATTGTGGGCAAAGTGAATTACAAATCTTTCACAGTAATTTTTAAGGCACATAGTAGTAATGAATGAGGAGCATTCTCACCACCAGTGTTGTCCTCCCTCCACCCCTGTTTCCAGCATGCATCCCACTTTTCCCTCCTCTAATCCCCCTATCCACCCACCCCCGATAACGCTAGATTGGGTATTATTTCTATTGCCGTTGATTTTGGATTTTGTGTTCAAGTCTGATCATTTTTTATTTCCATCAAAAGAACATACGACTGTCTGGTCTTAGTATCATCCATTTTTCTCCCTCCAAATATGATGCTGATCAAGGTGATTCCAGTAATGTGGTTCTATTTGAGATATAAGAAGGGATATGTGAGGAGTCTGCTTAAGTGCTGTAAGTATCCCTTTGGAAGAAGAAAGGGGAAAGAAGAAAAGAAGAAGAAAAAAGTAAAAAAATAATAAAATGAGGCAAGACAAAAACAAACCAAAATGAAACAAACAAACAAACAAACAAACAAAAACAATAAGGGAGTAACAAAAAAGTACAAAAAAGATTAAGAAAAATAAAGAAGAGTAAACTAAAAACCAAAAACCAAAACCATCTACTATGAAGAAACAAACCCAAAAAACAATGAGAGCAAAAGCAAGAAAAGAGAAAAACAAACAAGCAAACAAAAAAACAAACCAGCAACTTCTTAAAAAAGGGTTGTGTTTTCACCGATAAATTCATCTCCTGAACAAACGACTATTAACATTTGGGAATAGTAACTTCTAGTTTTTTCTCTTTGTATTTGTATAAATTAATCCTTGTTAAAGTGAATTAATGATTATGTAAATGTGTATCTAGTGAATACTCCTCCAAGTTCCATCATGATGGAGATCTAGCTCATATTTTGGAGGAGAGGGAGGAGCTTCCAGACAATGCTTAGGGGGTTAGCAGGCCATGTCTTGTAGTACTTGGCCAACTGTGTCTAGATAATATTCTGGACTCAGCAGTGCTGAGTATCAAGCTACATCTGGCAGTACCTAGCAGTACCCTGATGCCAGGGTTCAAACTTGGTTTCCTGCAAGGCAAGAGTCGATGACCACTGAGAAATCTCCCTTGCTCTAAGAGTTAAGGTCGTTGAGATAGAATTGTTTTTCAAACAGAGAACACATTATTTTAAAAGTTATCAGAATCAAAGATTATTTCTATCACTTCAAAATAATTTGTACCCATTTGCAGTCACTCCTCATACCTAACTCACACTCGATATACATAGCCCTAGACAAAACTACACAGCAAATTTCTCACTTTATAGATTTGCTTGTTTGAAACATTTTATATTTTAGGAATCATACTATATGTTACATCTAGGATCTCAGAACATGCTTTCAAGATTCACCCACATTTCACACTCATTAGCACCTCATTTTAATTTATATTTAAAACTATCTATATTAAAAGTTTAATATTTCTGTAAAATTCATAGGACTAAACACAGCACAATGTATTTAAAGGCTACAAAGAACATAAATTTAGAAATAACTTCTTTATTCCTCCCTTTCCAATATTTTGAATTATTTCTTTTTGTAAATTCTTAGAAAAAGAATCATACAATTAAAAAGTCATGACACTTTTATATATTTTTCTGTGACTCTCTAAGATACTTTCCATCATAAAATGCCTAGCATAATTTCTGGAGGGCCAGACTTCAATGCATATCCGCCAGTTTGTGGCATAATTTAAGAAAACAATTCTGGGGACTGAAGAAACAGTACAGTAGTTTAGGTGCTAATCTTGCATGCGGCTGATCAGGATTCAATCCTATACGATTTCCCACTTGAGCACCAGTAGGAGAGATCACTGAGTACAGAGCCACGAGTAAGCCATGAGCACAGTCCAGCATGGCCCTCAAATTCAAAAATAATGTTTATTTTGGGGAGGGGGTAAATCCTACTGTTGTTTGGGATATAATGTGATGCTGGAAATAGAACCTGGGGTTCCAGCATATAAAGCATGCATTCGATCCACTGAGTTTTCTCCCTGGCCACAAAATGTTTTTATTTTATTTTATTTTATTTTTTTAGTGAACTAGTATGAAAATGTGGTGTCATTTGCCTATTTATTGGGCAAAGGGAAGGTTTTATGACTGTGCCTGGTAGTCTTTATAGCTCTCTGCTAAGGATTTTTACTGTTAGTACTTAGGGGGATTATATGTTACTCCAAGGACTGAATAAGGGTCAGCTGCATGCAAGGCAGCTGTGCAAGCTATCCAGCCCAGTGTCATTAATTTTAAGACATAAATGTCAATACTATTGTGGTTTTACATATTCATACTTTGTTTTATTAATTACCTTTATGCTTCCACATTTCTCATAAATCAGGAATTTCCACTTTCATTTCTTATGCCATCATCCTTTCCACTATCTTTTACCTTTATGAACAGTGCATAGCCTTCTGAATATCCAAGCCAGAAAGCCATTTCCCTGGTCTCAGAGTATAAATAAGGCTTTCTAATTCTGTACTGCATTTGCATATGTCCTCTAAGAAGGATTTGCCTGCATTGAGCAAAAGGAATCAATCTCACTGTTTCTTAAAAGTGAATCCACAGATTGCCTTTCATACATTATCAGTCTAACTTTTATGATAGTTGATGCTATCAAAAATAAGTGCACTATAAATAGCAAGCAACACCAAATTTTATATTCTTGATTTAATTTATTTGAGCACAGACTGTGGATTCAAATAGGCTATTCTTTGAATCCTTCTAAGAGATACAAGCTATGTGACCTTGGAGAAATCATTAACTGCTTCTGTGCTTTGTCTTGTTGACCTATAAAGTAGGGGCAATAAATCTTAACCCACAGGCCAGTTATGAGAATGCAGTGAGGAAGGTAAAGGTCCCAGCTCATGCTGGGTAGATATTCTTAGATCAACTTACCTTGCTGATGATGCCTGCAATTCACTCTTGTTTCTTATCCCCTCTTATTATTAGAAATAATAGCAATAATTCAATGAGATTTATTGTATTCCATCCATGTATCATATCCCTCTTCCATAAGGAAAATACAACCCGCTACTCTACAGTAATATTTCCTTCCTAAGGACACAGTGAAGACACTCTAAGAAAACCTAGGAAGAAATGTTTGCCTGACTAGTGTTAATGGTCTTAATTAATGCTGGAATTGCTACGCAACTAATAACATCAAACACCTAACATAGTACTCAGCAGAAATGAGAAAACAGACTAGAGAGAAAGATCAGAGGTTAGTGGCGCATAGTTTCATTTTTAGTACTGCAAGGACCCTAGAGTCGATCCAGAGTAGAAGTGGAAGCACTCAGTACTTTTGGACCCCAGCAGAACTGCACTGCCTCGTTTTAACATTAAAACATTCAGCCTGAGTGACTGAGTATGTCATAGAGTAACCTTTGGGCTTCCTGATGTTTGGTTTGTGGGCCAGAAAGTACAGCAGGAACAATGTTTGCCTTGTATATGGCTGACCTGAGTTCAATCCTCAGGACCATATACATGCCCCTGAACATCGTCAAGAGTGATCCCTGAACACAGAGCCAGAAGTAACCCCTGCATATATCACTGGATAACCCCCCCAATAAACACTGGGATCTACCCTATTTTTTATTTAGAGAGATGAAAAAATAAGGAAATATCGAGAGAGAGTGAGACATAAAGAGATACACATATATTCACTGGATATTATTTCATTTCATGAAAGTGGCTCTTTGGGATAGAAAGATCCCTGGCATCCCATATGATCCTCTGAGCACCACTAGGAGTCATCCCAGAGTGAATAGCCAGGTGTAACCCATGAACATTGCTGTGTATGGCCCCCAATGAAACAAAAAGTGCTCTATTATATCACTAAAGGCAAAAACATGGTTGAGTAGTTGTAGTTTTGGGGACACACTTAGCTGTGGGATGCCAAGACAAAGGCCTTAAGCACTGTATTATTATTGTCTTGGTCTCAGAGCCTTTCCTATATGTTTCTTACACCTACAATTAATCAGCAAATCTATTCAAAATATCTGGAAAATGGGGCCGGAGAGATAGCATGGAGGTAAGGCATTTGCCTTTCATGCAGAAGGTCATTGGTTCGAATCCCAGCGTCCCATATGGTCCCTCGTGCTTGCCAGGAGCAATTTCTGAGCATGGAGTCAGGAAAAACCTCTGAGCACTGCTGGGTGTGACTCAAAAAACCAAAAAAAAAAAAAAATCTGGAAAATATAATCACATCCCAGTAACCCCAGTGCTATAATTCTGGTCCAAACACTATTTAAAGTATAATTATTGAGTAATATGTTTTAAAGCAGTGTTAATGTCACTTTATCCAAACCATCACTGGAGTGCTAAAAACACTCCAGCCATGTACTACTATCCTTAGCTTAATCATTCTCATATATTCACTACTCTTGTTTCTAAGAGCTATTGAAATAAACTTAGGTCTGTGGGCTGTGTTGCTGAAGTTTTCAGTCAAAATGATGTGCTGTTTATGGACAGGCTTCAAGAGCTCTGGAGTGGTTCTGCCATTTTTCTTTTCCCTGTGTCACAAATTAAAGTTGTTTCAGAATGGATTACAGACAATATGGATCAAAGGAAAAGTCAACATCTAACCCAAATGAGAAATAAATCTGCTTGGTTCTACACCACACAGATTTTAGGGGTTCTTTTTAATGCATCAAAAGCTAACAGGCTGACTGATGAGCCTTTTAAATGTTTCCCCACTGTTTAACATTTTAGCTATTTGCCCCCTGTATTATATACTACAACTAGAGTGATTGCTCCTAAACATGAGTCAGATGGTTTCACTCCTTTGGAATAAACCTTTCAAAGAACTCCTGTTTGGAGTAAAAAAATCTTCTTTATCAGATCTGACACCTGCAACCTCTTTAATTTCATCTTCTTGGCTCACTCTATTATCCTTGTTTTTCTTTGAATATATCATGCATGTTTTTTATCTCTGTGTTCATTTCTTCCTGCATCTTTACGATTACTGTCAATAATGCTCTTTATCTGAAATCAAGGCTTACTTGCTTATTGTTGGAGTGTAGAGATGGGGAAGGGACTATCTCAGCACAAAATCCATATGAACAAATTCTACTCCCCTCATCCTATCTGAAAACAGCAGATGTCTGGCTCTTTCTTCAATAAGGCCTATATTTATTTACAGTAAAGTAACATTTTCAGTTCACTGCTCTCTATTTTGAGAAATAGAAAAAAATTTGAGGGTATATGCACTCTGTATTCTCTATTGCCATTTCCTAGATCCCAGAAAATGCTAAAATGCTTCTTTTTTTTTTGTGGTTTTTGGGTCACACCCGACAGTGCTCAGGGGTTACTCCTGGCTCCATGCTCAGAAATTGCTCCTGGCAGGCACGGGGGACCATATGGGGCACCGGGATTCGAACCAATGACCTTTTGCATGAAAGGCAAACGCCTTACCTCCATGTTATCTCCCGGAGCCCTCTAAAATGCTTCTTAAGTGTTTTCAAAGTATAATGAAGTCTCAAAGTTATTAATAAAAAGAAACCCATATATTTATCTGTTGTTTTTCCATTTATTTCTCTGTTGACTTAGAGGTCAGCCTTATTCTTTGCCCATAATGGTCAGATAATTAAGTATTCAAGGCTGTCCGAGCATAGTGTTTCTGCAGCAAGTGTTCAGCTTTGCCTTTTGAGGACAGAGAGCAGCCATCGATAATATGTAAACAAGTGTTGTGGCTGTGTTCCAATGGAACACAATTTGCAGAAGCAAGTGCCAGGCTTACTATAGCCCACAGAATCTAGTTTTAGATTACTTCTGGTTTTTGTCTGACCATTAGTGTAAGAAAACCTTAAGATTGGTCTATGACTGCAGGTAAATTCAGTGAAGCTGGAACTTGGAGCCCCTTTTCACTTTCATGTCAAGTAAATACATGCCTGGTTATCACTTTCAACCAAGGTTAAGTTAATTTAACTTAATTATTTGTATTTTCATGTATATATTTTCACCCAAGGTACCCAAAGGCTACTCTGATTCAGTGCTTGGGGGTTGCTTTTTGTGGAGTTCAGAAGACAACATTCTGTTTTGAACTTCCAATATCTAATGTATGACTCAAAGTCTTTGAGCTATCTTGAGGATGACTTAAGACTTATAAAGATCTTTGAATGCAAATGAATACACAAGCAGTCATTAATAGTTTTTCTGAGACTGGCTTTTCCTTTGGTTATTTGAGAAGTCATTCAATGCCTTTAATAATTAATGTTCACTCTAACTGCCTCCATTAACACAGGAGCCACTGAGAGGCTGGAGTAGAGGGGAACCTCGCCTTCTCTCCTTTAGAAAGTGATTATCAACCCTAAGATAGAGGCCAATCTTGGGTTAATGATATGTCAGTGCATTCGTTTTTATTTTGATTAGCAATTCTCTTTCCTAGACCATCAGGGATGCTGGTATAGCCAAAATGGAGTCACAGTCATGGGTTCCTACCTGTGAGGTTTTTCCTCACTTGTGGGTTATGCATTTATAGTTTTGACCAGCTAGGTAGGTAGGCCCTTTCAGTTGACCAGTAATTTTCTCTCTAACCTCTCACTGGATCAAGTACTTTAATTTAGAGTTTGGCCTTCTGCCCTCTTCTTACAAGTGAAATGGGTAATAGAGATTGTATGTGAAGGCACTCCCCACAGCTTCTAACAGGCAGTTTTAGAAATAAATGAATTCCTATTCTCTTTATGACATAATAAGTCATATATATACTTATTCAAGCATTGTACTTTTAAATGTATGCTAAAGGGTAGCTTTTAAAAGCTCATTTATAAAACCAGTGAATAACATTTACTGAGCACTCAATTGTGAAGTCTGTATTAAATAGGGTCACTGAATGTTTATGACCATTTCATAAAGTTGGTACTGTTATCTTCATCATTTTACTCAAAAGAAAGAGGCTTGCTAAAAAAAAGCAAGGTTTTGAAGTCAGAACATAGGAACAAAATCTTCATAGCTAACCCCAGTTATACCCTCAATATTTCAGGATTCTATTCTTATATATTCATTCTCCTTTTAATCTGTTCCCGATCCCCACCCACTTATGTTCCAGTCAATCTCTGCCACACCAATCAATATCTAATAACTTTAGTCATCAGCTCAGGAATTATTTTGATGGAAGTAGACAGGGAAGGAAAATAAAGTGGCACCACATAATTTAGTTTAATTGGTCTTTTGCAATCTTGCCAACATGAGATGATCAGACAGATGCATAAAAGAAATGATGAAGAGTATAAAAGGAGTAACACAGACAAATAACTACCTCTTTTGAAGGGAGATGGATGGGCCACACCCAGTGGTAGTCAGGACTTATTCCTGGCTCTCTGCTCAAGGGTTACCCTCTGTAGTTATTAGAGCGGATGGGGACCTATGTGGTACAGGAGACTGAAACTACAAGATAAGCTCCATAACCCCAGTAATATGTCTCTAGTCCTTCGTTTTTTTTTCCCTTGAACCCTCTCTTTGAAATGAATGGGTGGAAGTTTCTCTTGTACCCTACATTCATACCTGGACTAACAGCAATGCACAGGTGGAGATCAGATTAGGCATCATATAGCTGGAGACCCAAGGAAAGCCAGAGGGAAAATAAAGCAGCAAGAACCAGCTAAAAGTAGCAGATCATAAAGTATAAGCAACAGATTAGGTGGATATCTAGAGTGCTGTGACAGCAGGAAACAGAACCTGAGAGTAATCAGTATGAAGCCTAAATATAGGGCACTAGGGAATCCAAAACCACCTTCTTAAAACTAGGAAATAGTGATGTCTACAGAAACACCTATAATTTTGAATTCTAACTTCATATACAATGACTCAAGACCCACATAAAAGCTCTACCACCCCCAATGCCGCCCCTCCTTGCCTGCCCCTGCCTTTATCGCGATAGGCATTCTACTTCTCTCATTCTTTAGCATTGTCATGCGGTGAAGGGGTTTATTCTATTTATGACTGAAACTCAACTACAAACATGCTTTTAATCATGGTACTTAAAGATTCATATATATATAAATATATAACTTCTAAAAATATAAATGGATTACTATTAGATTATACCTTGTTTTATCCAAAAAATGGAGACAAATTTGCAAAATAAACTGTTTGCCAGTTTAAAAAAAGTCTTTAGTTTTAATGAAATAAAATTTAAGTCTTTTCTTTTAAAGGTAGGATATAAAAAATAAAAATAAAAACTCTACCAGTTTCACAGTAACAGAATCATTCTTAATCTTTCAAGTAAAAGAACATTTTCTGCATTTCTTCCAGTAATTTTAGCTGGAAACATCTGAAAACTATATAAGTGCCATTGTAAAAATTTAGGTATTTTATGCTTTTGGGTTATTTTGCATGGTGTACAGAATATTTCAGATTTAGAAAAGCACTTATAGGTTTTAAGTGTCATTCTAGCACATAAGGCATCATTAGTAGACATTGGATGTGAAAATGCCTTGCTGCTTGATGGCTTCTTATCAAACAAAACTGCTTTTCATAGAGTTCTAACATCGGGTTCAATAATCTATAAACCATATGGCTCAATTACTAACCTCCAGTGGGAGAAACTGCCCTTGCAATTTTTTATCCTTGACAGACAACAGCAGGGGGTGTTTGCATATTCATTTTATGTAAACATTTATGCAGTAGTGAAATTGTATCTAAGATAATTATTTCTCTCCAAGAATGAAGTTTTATCTTATACATGTTCAATTTAACACTACACTTAAATTTCATATACTTTCATAATATGCTTAATTATATTATCAAGTTTTTCATCTTGCACCATTGCTAGTAACAAAGAAGTTACCTGAAGAGCTAGAGGGTAGTTTAGAGATGGTGTGAATGGTGAATGCTCCATATCAGGAGGAAGCAGGTTGAGTGAGAGCAGAGAGACTGAAAATCAGTGACAAATCACTGTTCCAGAACCATCAGGAAGACTAAGACAATGAGGAAAATGGTCGGAAAAGCTAATAAATGGGATACTGATAAATAAATCCAGAAGGGAGTTAAGAGGTTGAATTATAGTACATCCCATTTTCAGAACACAACCTTTTATATGCGTAACAAAAACCCCAACAGTATCAAATACCACAGGCCCAGAAAGCCTCATCAAGAAAACTAAGGGATGATCTAGGCAGGTCTTTGGAAAAAGAGCATTCATATCAAGAGGCAGCTTGTGCCAAGGCTCTGAGGTGAGATCTGCCTTGTGTTCTCAAAAAGCAGCCAAGTGAGTAAAGGAGATCTTAGAAATGAGGTCATGGCTCTAGTAGATCAAGTAGGACCTTGTCTTTTGTCTTCCATTTCCCTTCCCCTCTTTTCTTACAAAATTCTGCATATACTGGCTTTTGAAAAAGGATGCCTCACTCTGAGAAGAGTGTAGAACTGGGTTGAGACTAAATGTGAGGTATGTGAGGTATCTAAGCGCCATATTTCAAGGGATACTCCATCTCCCGTGCCAACTCTGCACTTAAAGATGAGAGTGATGTACCCTTGGTGTTTCCACTTAAGATTCCTATACATCATCTGAGTCCTGGACCACTGTATGGTAATCATTCCAGCCTGTCTACTTGTTACAAAATAGGTTGGGATTTACATCTCTAAATCCATTTCTCTTCTCCCACCTTTTCTAGAATTACCTTTTCTAAAAGCACATATGTTCAGAAAGCATCACCAAGAAATTACTAGTGTACTAACCTCCCTGTTCTCCTCACTCCCATATTCTACCCCCAATCTTACAGGCAGATGGGATGGTAGAAGTAGCAATCTGGGCTATATTGAATTTTATAGTCTCTAAATTTGCCAGCAGGTGTGGAAATTTCGTTGATAACACGGTTGTTGGAGGAGCCTAGAAAAAACAGTTCCAACTTTTTGTGCCTTTAGAGCACAGATGTTACTGAAGAACCATGTATATAATCAAGTGCATAGGGAGAGCCCAAGTACTTCAGTTGCTGAGGCCAAGAAGCCAATGCTTCCTACAAATGGCTATGCCTTTGAATGTACTGAGTGTTAATTTGGTTCCCACTCCTTTCCATCCTCTTTCTAAGGAAGTCAAACAATCTTGAGAATTTATACATTTGAAAGAAATATGACTGTTCCCCACACAGACTCTGATGATAGGTAAGACTAGATGGCCTTTCTGGCAGAGGGTCAGTGCACAAGGTCAATAGTACTTTAGGTCTGAAATGACTCCATCAAGATGTGCTGCCTGCTTTTGTAAAATCACTTCCATCCATCACAGACAGATGAGTTCAGTTGCACTCACCCATAACTGGCCCATTGATCCCTCACTTTTCAAAAAGAGCCCAACTCGGTTAGGGTGGTCTCTTAGCTAACAAAGGACCTTCAAATAGCTGAAAGGAACTAAAAATGAAGTAAAAGTCAAATGATCTTATATCAAAGACAAAGCTTTTTGAGCATTTAATCTGGGGATCATATGCTACTGTTAAAGTCTGTTTGCAAAATGAGAATTAAGGTTAATCCCTATTCAACTCTGCTGCAGAATTTCATGAATCTGTTTCATCATTATACCGTTGCCAAATTGTGAAGCAATCATGAAAAGCCAAATTCCCTAGATGCAGCACATAAAAATATGTCATGATGCTAATGATATTATTTCTGAATACATTTTACTACTGTCAAATATAGTGTATTTGATCAGAAAATCCATTTATCTAAACTGAAACTGAGATGTTTCATGTTTTCATAAAAGCTGTGTTTCTCTTCTGCTGCTCTCCCAAATAATCTGTTTATTTTCTGACATTTAAAATGTCCCAAGGCTAATAGCTATATTGTATTTTTCATCACTTAATGCTACTTCTGAAACATTACTTCTTCATTATCTTATTTAAAAACCCAACCCAACCCACGTCTCTTGAGGCAGTCAAGTGAGATTTTATCACTTCCTTGATTCTGCTATCACCCAAACTCCCCCTTTATTCAACACTCTTGACAAGTAACTATCTTCTTCATCCAAAGTGCTGTCATCAATAACTGTGAGGTTAGCCATAATTAATCCAATATTCTGTCCTTTCCTCACTCACACTTCATTTCCCAGGATCTTAGTCCACCTCCTCTTCATCTACTCACACTGAGTTTCCTTTGTTGCTTAGTTAGGATTTAGTGCCAGGGTCAGTAACTTTCTAATTCCCAGGTAATGCTCTCATGCCCTAATATCTATGTTCTAATGGATTATCCTCTGGCCATTCTTTGATTTCCTTCAAAGAAGTGAGAAGTTTTAGTTAGTTAAGTACTCTAAAGGCCACACATTTCTTTTCTAGATAACTCTCTGGGTACTGAGGACCTTGTCTAGGATATCTGGATAAATGTCAATAATGTAAATGTAAATGTCTATAAGCCTGAACAAGAAATCCATTTGTTACAGGATGAAGTCATTGGTAGAAAGCAGTAACCCAAACATTCCCTCAATTCTTAACTTATATAAACAGTTGATGCTTCCTAAGGTATTTCATTCTACCGACAGGAGATGTACACAGCAAAATCTTACTTCTTTGAACCCTCATTGTAATCAATAAATAGAAATACAAATCCGTTATGTTTTCTCTAACATTTTCACTGAAACATAAAGGTTTTCCATGATATTTGTTACATAGCCAATTAACCAAACTCAGACTCCTTGTTTGTTTGCTGGAGTTTGTGATTGATAGCTGTGTGCTAAACATTGGACTGTAACAGCCAATATTCCATTAAGGTTTCATGGAATTGAATATTATAGAATAAATAATTGACAATATTTAATTCACCATTATCATTATGTTTGTGAAGAAAGTAAACTGGCTAGATACAGATTTAATAATACTGATGCACTTTTCAAAATATGTGAGATAAAAAACAAGGTATAAATTAACATAGACAACATAAACAATGGCTTGAATCCATTTATATAGTTAAAAACTGATTAATGTACATTGTTTAATGTACTGCACATAAAATACTGGAACTAAAAAGATCAAAGGAGTGATAACTACAGATTAAAAAGGTGGTCACATTTCGGGCTAAAAGAGTAATTCAGATTGGAATGGGTCTTTTGGGTATTTTTTTTGTGCTGGCAGATATTTGTTTCTCAATTTTAGAGCTAGTTACATGAGCGTACATTTTATGTCCACTTGATAAATTAAGAGAGATTGCATATATTTTAGTTATGCGATAGTTCACAATGAAAATGAACACGTGCTAAATAGATAATCAAATTACTATTTTATAGTCCAAGAATTTTCTTTGAGTCTTTTCAATGAATCAACAAATACAATATAAATTATCCATGAATAAACTGCTTAATATTAGTATTTAAAGTACACAGTTTATGTATGGGCTTAACTGTAGTCACTGGAACTTTCTAGCTTAGGAGACTTTACCCTATACAGATCAGATTTTCTTAAAATATCAATTAGAAATATTCAGTCACTGTACCTTGAAGGATATTTCAGTTGTCATTGTGAACCCGTGAGTAATGACTGGTTCCTCTTCTGCAGTCCGTCCCTTCCAGCAGTCCAATTCGACACAGCGACAACCAGATAGGAGCACTTGGCGATACATTTCAACAGAGGAGTTTCCAGCCAACTGGCCAGCTGTAATACACCAATAAAGCAAATCTTCTAGAATCTCATGATACAAGAAAGGCATTATGGGCAAAAAACATTTTTATAAAAGGAATACAGATTTGAAGATCTTGAGCAGTTATTTTCAATCTTTCTTATGGTTCAACATAATACAAGGTAGTTGTAAAATCCCACATGGATTCCTAGCTTTATTTTGGGAAAAGACAGAATAAGATGAATAAGATGATAACATTGTAGCAATACAATAATTTGTTTATTAATTGCAATACC